>CM076582.1:993815643-994096589 GCA_034641835.2 Pinus albicaulis
GATCGAAGAATATGATTCGATCATCAGGAACAGTGCATGGGAGATTGTCCCAAGACCGGTTGGGAAATCAGTTGTAGGTTCGCGATGGATCTACAAGGTGGAGCAGGCGGCTGACGGGAGTGTGGAGAAGTACAAGGCGAGATTTGTCGCCCGTGGCTTCTCACAGATCGAGGGGATTGACTATGAGGAGACTTTTGCACCTGTCGCAAGGTACTCTTCCATACGGACGATCCTTGCTCTCTCAGCGCAGATGGGGTGGCACATTCATCGGATGGATGTGAAGACTGCGTTCCTCAATGGAGTTATTGAGGAGGAGGTGTACATAGAGCAGCCTGAAGGTTTTGAGATCTTCAGCAGTGAGTCGCATGTGTGCCGACTCAAGAGAGCACTGTACGGGCTGAAGCAAGCACCTCGTGCTTGGTACACTCGGATAGACAACTACTTCACCGGGCTTGGATTCTCCAAGAGTGAGGCGGTTCCTAACCTGTACCAGATTGTGGTGGAGGGGAAGCTGTTGATCATCGTACTGTATGTAGATGATCTGATTTTGACTGGCGATGAGCAGTTGATACTTTCATGCAAGGAGGATCTTGCACGAGAGTTTGAGATGAAGGACTTGGGCATCCTTCATTATTTCCTGAGATTGGAGATTTGGCAGCGCAGTGGTGGATTGTTTGTTTCTCAGGGCAAGTATGCCCGGGAGATTCTGGAGAGGTTCAACATGCAAGGCTGCAAGCCTGTTGACACTCCTCTTCCTGGTGGTTGGAGGAAGGAGGATGCTACTTCGGCGAAGGTAGTGGATGCCACTGTCTATCGACAGTTGGTGGGGTCGCTTATGTATCTGGTCAATACACGACCCGATATATGCTATGCAGTTAACCAGCTTTCGCAAGCTATGGTTAAGCCTACCAAGCTCTTTTGGAAGGCAGGCAAGCATGTATTGCGCTATGTTAGAGGCACATCGGGATATGGTATATGGTACAGACAGGAGGATGGAGCGAAGCTTTCTGGCTTCACTGATGCAGATTGGGCAGGGAGCCCAACGGACCGGAAGAGCACTTCTGGAGGAGTTTTCAGCATTGGGTCGACAACAGTTTCCTGGTACAGCAGGAAGCAGAGATCCGTGGCACTCATTTCAGCAGAGGCTGAGTACATGGCAGCTAGCTTGGCTGCATGCGAGGCTATTTGGATGAGGAAGATCCTCGTTGGATTGTTCGGGTTGCATTTGGAGCCTACAGTGATTTACTGTGATAACCAGAGTTGCATTAAACTCTCGGCTAATCCATTATTTCATGATAGATCCAAACACATCGACATCAGGTACCATCATATCGGAGATTGTGTTCAGCGGAGAATCATGATGCTTTCATATGTTCCCACGGAGGATCAGGATGCCGACATCCTGACGAAGGCGCTCACCAGGAGCAAGTTTGAATTCCACAGAGGCAGGATAGGGGTTGCGGATAATCCATATCTTGCTGAGAGGGAGTGTTGAAAATGCAGCAAGATGATGGAGCTTAGTGAAATGAAGTCGCCTTCACTAAGTGGGCCCGCAGGCAAATTCTGGCGCAAAGTCTATTTTTAGACTATGTCTATTTTTAGACATACGGAGCATAATTTGGGAATTCTACTTGGAGATTCTTGAAGTATGAGACATGTCGGTAAAAATAGATGAGACCCTATTTTTTAGGACCCAGGCTATTTTTAGACTGATCTCCTAAAAATATGGAAGTCAAATATTATTTACCCTTAATAATATTTTGACTATAAACAGCAGTTTACTCTCTTGGCGCACTTCAGTTTGAGTCATGGAGGTGACTCATGCAACTGACACAAGGAATCACGTGGTTTCTAGGGTTTGATGGCATCTTGCATGGTTGGCTTCAGTTAGACTTAAGTGGCAGGAGTTTTGGAGGAGTTAACGGGACAGAAAGTGGAGTTGTGTTATGTTTGTTTTAGTTGAACTAGTTGGGATTAGTTAACTAACTAATCAACTAGATATGAGTGGAGTAAATTAAATAATATTTAATTTACTAAATATTAACTCATTAGTCAACTCACACCGGGCTTGGATTCTCCAAGAGTGAGGCGGATCCAAACCTGTACCAAATTGTGGTGGAGGGGAAGCTGTTGATCATCGTATTGTATGTAGATGATCTGATTTTGACTGGCGATGAGCAGTTGATACTTTCATGCAAGGAGGATCTTGCACGAGAGTTTGAGATGAAGGACTTGGGCATCCTTCATTATTTCCTGGGATTGGATATTTGGCAGCGCAACAGAGGACTGTTTGTTTCTCAGGGCAAGTATGCTCGGGAGATTCTGGAGAGGTTCAACATGCAAGGCTGCAAGCCTATTGACACTCCTCTTCCTGGTGGTTGGAGGAAGGAGGATGCTACTTCAGCGGAGGTAGTGGATGCCACGGTCTATCGACAGTTGGTGGGGTCGCTTATGTATCTGGTCAATACACGACCCGATATATGCTATGCAGTTAACCAGCTTTCGCAAGCTATGGTTAAGCCTACCAAGCTCTTTTGGAAGGCAGACAAGCATGTATTGCGCTATATTAGAGGCACATCGGGATATGGTTCATGGTACAGACAGGAGGATCAGTTGAGGCAGCATGGCTTCACAGATTGGTATCATCATATCAGAGATTGTGTTCAGCGGAGAATCATGATGCTTTCATATGTTCCCACGGAGGATCGGGATGCCGACATCCTGACGAAGGTGCTCACCAGGAGCAAGTTCGAATTCCACAGAGGCAGGATAGGGGTTGCAGATAATCCATATCTTGCTGAGAGGGAGTGTTGAGAATGCAGCAAGATGATGGAGCTTAGTGAAATGAAGTCGCCTTCACTAAGTGGGCCCGCAGGCAAATTCCGGCGCAAAGTCTATTTTTAGACTATGTCTATTTTTAGACATACGGAGCATAATTTGGGAATTCTACTTGGAGATTCTTGATGGATGCGACATGTCGGTAAAAATAGATGAGACCCTATTTTTTAGGACCCAGGCTATTTTTTAGACTGATCTCCTAAAAATATGGAAGTCAAATATTATTTACCCTTAATAATATTTTGACTATAAACAGCAGTTTACTCTCTTGGCGCACTTCAGTTTGAGTCATGGAGGTGGCCCATGCAACTGACACAAGGAATCACGTGGTTCCTAGGGTTTGATGGCATCTTGCATGGTTGGCTTCAGTTAGACTTCAGTGGCAGGAGTTTTGGAGGAGTTAACGGGACAGATAGTGGAGTTGTGTTTTGTTTGTTTTAGTTGAACTAGTTGGGATTAGTTAACTAACTAATCAACTAGATATGAGTGGAGTAAATTAAATAATATTTAATTTACTAAATATTAACTCATTAGTCAACTCAAGAACACTTCAGTTCACTACGGTGCATGATCAGTTCAGTGGAGACCAGTGGAGGAGGTAGATGAAAGGGTGAGTAAAGCTATCAGTTGGTAGATTTGTTTTGCATGAGTTTTGCATTACACTTGGAGGAATTGTCCATGACAATTACGCAATCAAGGGAAGGGGATTCGAACCTTGAACCTCTTCATATACAGGCCATGATTGCGCAATAAAGGCAGTTAGTGGTGTGTTTTGAACCCGAGACTTGTTCAAAACCAAGCTAGATTGTGAGTAACTTCATGAGAGAGTACTGAGTACTTGTGAGGAGTATTGTACTTGTTTGGTTACTTGATTTCTCCATTATAATATACACAATAGCTGCGGGGTTT
Source organism: Pinus albicaulis (assembly GCA_034641835.2). Classification (NCBI taxonomy): domain Eukaryota; kingdom Viridiplantae; phylum Streptophyta; class Pinopsida; order Pinales; family Pinaceae; genus Pinus; species Pinus albicaulis. The sequence continues at coordinate 993,819,391 of CM076582.1, forward strand.
TCAGCTATAGGCTTTCCCCATACATGCTGAGTTAATGTGTGATTGAATTGATGTGAGATTGCTTCTGTTATTTCCGCATGTGACAATTAATTGTAGAAGAAGGTTATGTGTTATGTATGCAATTCGAAATTGATATATGACCAGGTTAATCTTCAGTGAATAAGTGATTTATTGAGCTAATTTCTCTGATTAAGCAAATAATTTAATTATTATTCCTGGTCATGTTTAACCCAAAATAAAGAAATTAATTAGATAAATCTTTATTTATCTTATTATTTTCTAGGAATAATTATTTAAATCTTATTTAAATAATATTCCTTGTTAAATATGACTAAATCACCCATAAATAATTAAATAAACCATTCTTTATTTGATTATCTTTCAACCACTTCCTTAAAATGATAAATAAATCATTTATTTATTTATTATTCACAAATAAAGGGATTTGACCCAAGTCAAATACTTTTTCCCTCCAACAAATATAATAAAATATTCCATAAAAGGTGGATCTAGTTTTGGTTAATGTTATTCAATCATGCACCAAGATCTAGAATGGCCCAATATTTTGTTATAAATAGGAGGGTTTATCCTACCATTCTTCACCTTTTGTTGCCTATTAGATCACTCTGGATCTATACTCTTGGTCTGACTTTGAGCCATTATCATTGTCATATTTTCCATTGTTTGTTGTGTGAGCTCCCTTTGAGTTCTATCTTTGTCTGGGTTTTCTACACCAACAGGAGAGAGAAATGCTAGATCTGAAGTGCTGAGGACTTCCAAGAACCCATCCCATCGAGGAGAATTGGAAACACCTTCTTGTTTTCCTCCCAAGTGCCCTTAATACAAAAATTCTTTCAAAAAATATTGTTCTTGTCTTGTTTATTGGATGTATGGAGAAAAACCTTATTTTTACTGCTTAATGTCTTTCTATGCATAGATCTGGTTTTTTGCAGCACTTGTCTTGATCAACTAACTGCAGATCTGAAGATATTGGCAGCCATATTTGATGTTAGGGCTATAAGTTATGCATAGCTAAAGTGGTATTTTTTCGTACACTTCGACATAAGATTCATACTAACACCCTTGCATGTGATGGAGAAAAATATAAACTCAGATCGAGTTCAGAAACCCATGCAGGAGACTAACATCTTGTAGCATACCTTGTTAGAGGAAAAGCCTCTATCTCATATTCCTAAACAAGAGGGCATGGAGATCTTTTTTTCAAGAGAGGATCCATTTCTTGAAAGGTTTCCCATACATGTTGATGAGGAGGAGGGCAACAATGCTGCCATGTCTAGAGTTGATCTAGCACTTCATGCAGAGGAAGGAGGAGATCTTACTCCAACTAGAGGGATTCTTGTATCATTACAATGAATTCCCTAGGATGTCACGTGTGGAGTTCAAGGCACAACTAATGATTTACATGTGCCATTGATGATAGGGTGTGAACCTATGGAGATACAAGGAGGAGATAGGTAGGATGACCAGCATCATGTGATGAGTAGCACTCACCCCTGTATATTTCATGAGGTTGATGCACATAAGAGGGAGATTAGATTTTGCAGTGAAAGAAGGGACAAGTTTTCCCATTCATATATGCAGTCTACTCTTGATGATGATGTCTCATTGCATGGAGACATTTCACCAAGTAGACCACCAGATCAACATATGATAAGAGATGCTTCACATTTTGAGGCACCGTTCATGGATTTTAGAGGAGTGGAGACCTTGTGAGGTCATTTTACAACGCTGAGAGTCTTGGGTAGACTCAAGGAGGAGAGAGTCATTCTCTCAACATCATATTTACCGACTCTCATTTCAGATTCTGCGTTGTGGCAGGAGCAGCAAGGGAGGATAGCAGCCTTCCATCTTGCATCTTTGGCATGGGAGATGTCAAAGGAAAGGATAAACATATGGCAGAGAGATCATCAGTGCTGTCACTATGGAGGATAGATCCATATTGGAACTCCTAGATGTTGGTGGAGTGTTCCAAGGATCTTTTCACTTGTATGATATTGGATGATCATCATAGGAGGAGCTGCATGGATCATGTGGAGATGAAGGAGATACATAAATCTTTGGAAGAGTTAGAAAAACCAACTCTTCTCTCATTGAGGATGAGAGGAGACTCATGTATGATCCACTCCATTTTCATGAGCAAGACATATGGTAAGGGTATTTTTTTTGGCATAATGATTTTTATAATTTATATATGCATCCCTTAACCATATAGGTACAAGATGTTGCTCCAAGGAGGGGCTTTCTTTTTTCTAGACTTCATGGTCTACTTGATGCCATGAGCAGTATTGATGACCACTCCCTAGGAGGACTTGGGGAGGAGATGTATTGTGGAGAACATGCTCACTTTTCACCATACATCATTCACTTTCTCCAAACATATGAGGAGAGTGGGACAGCAAGAAAGTGGTTGAGAAACCACACTTTTTGTCACTCTCTTTTGCAGTTGAGGGTAAAACTGCATTGGTTACATTTGAGGTACCATTGTCCTTCTCCGTTGCTACATATGGCAGCAAGTATTTTTCTCATTATGGTTCCTTATGTTGTTGTTGTTCTTATTTTTATTGGGAGCATGATTGGGGTAATGGCACATTGGTTGGATGTGTCCCTTGGGGGAGAGATTTTCCACATTGTTTGCATTGCATGTTCTAACGGGAGCATGAGAGGTAGTATTGCCACCATAGCCAAAATTTTGTTATTTTATGAGGTGATCCATGGATTTTATTGGATTCCATATGATGGTGACTTCAAACTCATCACATATGAGGTGATTTGGGCTAGCATGCTTCATAACATTGGAGGAGAGATCCTTGGAGGTCTAGTCTTCATCTTGCCACTTGAGGGCAATATTATTGCAGCCCAAGATTAGAATATACTCTGCACTTATCCTAAGTGGAGAGGAGGAAAACGTGGGGTAGGCTATTTTGTCTACTAGGATCAGATTCTCAGCCCACCTACATTGCAGGAGCCAAAGGTGAAAGAGGATTTTTAGGAGTTTCCATGTTGGGAGGTAACTCATTTTGTATGGATGATTTCTTGGGGATGGGAGCTTCATATGGGGATGGTAGATCCCAATTCATATCAGACCTCATGCCTCAAGAAGGCCCCTCAGTTTTATCTTTGCAGTTGCTTGAGGACAAGCAACATTTGGGAGGGGAGGACTGTAATATTCCCACTTTAGCACATAGCTAAATGGAATATTAATGTTTTGTTTTTATCACCTATAAGCTAAATAAATGGGTAAGGTAGCCCATGCATATTAAAAACATGAACAAAATCCCTCAAATGTGAAAGGGGATAGTCATAAGAGCTGGATTTCACACCCTTATGTGTGAAAGAGGACATTTGCATGGAGATAAGGTCAAGCTTGACCAAGTCAACAATGTTGGGATAGGAGGTGGAGAACACTTTGATAGATAGTGCAGTATGAATGTGAAGAGGGTTATTTGGTGGAGGAAACCCTAATGAGTGGGACCCATGGAGAGAGGGCTTTCACTTGTTTAAAATGAGGGCAAGGTAGCCATTGCTATTCATGATTCAGATTAGTGATTTCTTTGTCTATTTATACTTTGTGCATTCTCCTACTGTTTAGCAGAGTTGTAGTGCTGCTTAGCACAGGGATTTCATGTTTAGGAATCATTCTCCTTTCTTGAGAGACCTCTTGAATGAGTTGTAATTATTTTCCTCACATCTAGTCTTGAGGCCAAGAATCCTCCTTCAGCTACAATGTTATTTCTGCGGCAGAATAATGTTGTGTTGCAGGGTGTTGCAGTGAGGGTTCACAACACCACTTCCATCACTTGTTTTTCAGAAGAGGAGGCTCTATTCCCTTTGAGAGATCATTTTGGAAACCCTTGGATCATATTTCAGATCTTGGAATTTTTCCAACACTTTAAATTCTTGCACCTATAGCGCAGTGTCCCTCGGTGACTGCGTTATTTTAAGTTAGTATTTGCAGTGAGGGATTGCAGTGATTTTGGAAGGGTGAGATCTTCAGTGTTAGGTTCAGCCTTTCACTTGGAAGATCCATTGGAGGAGGTATTTTATCTAATGCAACATCTTCATCCTTCTCTATTCAGTTCCAGCTCTTGAGTTGCAGCTGCTACCCTGCAACTCTGGCATTTTGCAGTTTTTTCATATTTCAACCAATCCTTCTAGGATTGTCTTGAGGTAGTGTTTGGGAGCATAGATCTTCACTCCCAATGTTGTATGGGCCATTCACTTGTATATATATGTATTTACATATGTTATCAGTAGTTTTTCTTTATAAAACTGCACAGTCATAGCCTTGGGCACTCTTGTGTAGCAGTGTTTGTCATATTTCATGTACTTGTTTCTTAAGGTTGATTATTGCCTATCTTGAGTAGCTCTTTCCTCGAGATCTTGTATACATTTTTTTGTTGTAACTTAATAATATGGTTATGAGTTCTTCTCTCACTCTATGAGTTTATTTAACACTTCTCTTTCAATATTGTGTTTACATATTGTTGGATCTCCATTTTAGGAATACTATAACATATTCCTAACCTTGTATATTTTCCCGATTTTAGGATATTACAGGAGAAACAAGGGGAGGATAGCAGCCTTCCAGATTTTATCATTTGATCTTGTCTGTTTAGACTTGGATTCCTCTCACTGTTTAGCAGGGTTGCATTTTTGTTTAGCACAGGGTGTTCCTGAGCGGGAATCATACCTCTTCCCTTGAGAGGCCTCTTGGGAGAGCTTGTCTTGTATTTCTCCAGTTGCATATTGTTTTCTTTGAAACCTAAAGGGGAATCTGTAATATCCACAAAGAGGGATTTTCTACAAAAATAAGAATACCCTAAGGTATTCCAAAGTTGGAGAGCAACAAGAAATCAGCTTATATAGTTTATTAAAACACATAGCCATCAAATAACAATCACAGCAGCAAACTATGTCTTCATACAATGTCTCTAAGTGGGGAAAAGAAGTAACATTGGCCCCAAAAACGTTATTTTATGAAGATGGAGTTATAATAGTGGAAAATAACAGTTGTGTCCCTTAGTATAATTAATATATGACTTGCATGTAAAATATTTTTAGAAAGAAATGCCTTTAGCCTAGTTAAACAGGCCTCCCATGCTCAAAACAGCTTAAATCGATGAAACCCCAAGACTGCAACACACAGAAAGTGATGCATAAAGAGACTGCGTAGTCTAATGGAGATAAAACTCAGAAAATAGAGACACAAATTAGATCATCTATTAGATTACTCATTGAGGCATAAAAACAGAGATCTAGTCTCTTTTATACATATCCAAGAAGACCCGGCAAAGGTTTCTTGACAAAAAAGATATACAAGAAAGAGCTGTTGCAGATCTATGGCTGATTCACATTGTTTAGCTAAAGCTCTACATAATAATGGTTGAACATGAAAAGAAATGGCTATAGACTCTTCTTCTATCTCTCCCAAAGAAATTTTGATCCTCCTCTTGAGAAACTAACTCATAAAAGTGGGGTTTTGACCCCTCCCACTGCACACCTTAAGAAATAACGCAGTTTTATGAAGGGGCTGCATTTTTGCTGAAGGTGAATTCTTGGCCCAACACTAGGTAGTGGAAAATGCAGCTCATAAATCTCCTCTTAGATCTCTTAGACAAGATCTCCAAGAAAGAGTAGGGAATCCCCGCCTGGGAAAAACCCTTGCACTAAGCAGTGCAGCAAACTTAGCTAAACAACCAAAGTATGTAGAAATTATAAACATACCACATACAATATAATTTCCAATCTAACCCCTTATGGTTGCCATTTATTCATTATATATATGAGGAGCTTCCTCACCAAGGGTCCCACCCCATTAGGAGGTTGCTTCCATGCAAAGGCTTCTCCACAAAAATCATGTTGTCTTCATTAGTGAGGATCATCCTTTTACAGCACAGTTTGATTTAGTCAAGATTGACTGGATCAATCTTGATAGGGTCATCCTTGACTGAATCTTCATGCCTTGTCTCCTTTCACACTCAAGGTGTTAGGTCCCTATATTACTAGTATAGTCCCTTATTGTTGTTAATGTAGCCCCCTTATTGTATTTATTGTACCCCTGTAACTGTTGATCAACGGTTGTCATTGATGTCAACCTAAGCGGCACCAGGGGCTAACCCAATATTGCATGGGAATTTTGACCTACCAAATTAATATATTTTGGGTCAATAATTCTTTTGATGGTTTCTACTTGTTGAGATGTTTTCGTTGATATATGGCACGCCATGTAATTCTTCACGGTTTGAGAGATATTCATGTTTGAAGTTTGTACCCCCAGTTAGTGGGCTAAAACCCCATGGGGTTGGGGCATGGGTCATTGAAAAGTCATAACTAATATTTTTTAAGCTCCTAAAATCCCTCCCACGTTCACGTGTTGAAGCCCCTCTCAACTTAAGAATTTATATAAATTGTGATCTTCATTTCCTCCTTATGTAAGGGATTCGGCCATCTGAAATAGGTAATCGTGGAATTTTCACTCTAAAGTTTTTTCTAAAAAGGTTCGGAAGCTGAAATTTTTATGAGGTGAAGAAAAAATCCTGAGGAAGCTACTGTAAAAATTACAGATCAAGGTACATAAAATTTTTGGAGATATGATATGTGGAAGTCAGGGTTTTTGCAGGCTCTTGAAATTCATCTCAAAGAAGTGACCTTGGTAAATTCGTCATAACTCTCTCTCTGAGTATCAGATTTGAATTCTATAAAAAGTGGAAGATATTGCACAGTCTTTTCTTTTAGCTCTATCAATTTCAGAGCCAAATGAAGAAACAGTGACACGTGGCACACCGTACAAGTGCGCTCTTCTGAAACAGTCCATATTTAGGAAATTGTGAGAGATTGGGTATAACTCTCTCTTGAAGAATGCAAATTGAGTCAGACCCATGGCATTGGAAATATGACTCAGAGTACTACTACAGGATAGAAAATTAGATATTGAGGATCTGAAATAACGTAGATACACCAGATTCAATATCGAGCTCCTAAAAAGATTTGAGTACATGAGATACAAATACACCCAAATGTCCCCTACACACGGGGACGGGCTCTCAACATCTGATGGGGACATGCAAATCGTAGAGGGGTTGCAGATGGTTGAGGTCGATATCATCCGATGAGAGAATCTGCATCAAGGGCGGAAATGAAGAAGTCATCCGGGCATATGGGGGGCTACCTGCAGGGCCACTTCCTCCTGAGGGTTGAGACATCTCACACATGCCCGAGAATCATCAATAGCTATTGTGGCATCATGGTACCATCAAGTGTATATATCACGGTCATGCTGAGAAGAGCTCGAACCAGGGTACACTGCCCCCATACCTAGCTTCTGGAGAAAATGAGCTGATGTCGACAGAAGTAGGCCCGCCAGAGGTGAGGCAATAAGGGAACCCCAACCAAGGCATGGGAGAAAAAGGTAGAGCGACCAACAGGGAGGCAGGAATGATGATGCTGGAATGGGGGATAGGTCCAATGGGGACCATGAAAAACATGAGTACAAACGGGTATCTCATGACAGAAATCCTCAATAACAGAAATTAGTGTGGGGGAAAAGTGATGCCCCCCACTGAAAGGTGGTGTAAGTGAGAAAGTCTGATTTTAAGGATAGGTGAAGTAAGGCTCCGTGGACGATGGGTGTCCTGTTGAAGTACTGAAATGCAGAAAACAAACATATGCTGGCTATCTACAAGAAAACGCATTTCGAGTGGGAAATGCTAAGGGCAATATTTCTTAAGATAGAGTGCATTGTGAGGATTAGGAAGGGGGTGGCCTTCAAAGTCCTCTAAAAGGTATGCCTCCTTCCTGAGATCTTTACTAATGATGTAAGGACCGAGCCATAATGAGTCGAACTTCCCACGACCGAGGGTATCGTGGGCCTGGTCGTATACTAGAACAAGGTCACCTTCATGAGAGGTGCGAGGGTGGACGTTGCGGTCATACTGAGCTTTGGTGTGCTTTTTGGTCGCTTCAAGGGTTTGTAATGCAACACGGTGATCTTCGAAGGCATGCTCTAGCATGATAATTCATTGTTCTAGAGGTTGGGTATCGGGGAGAAGTTCGACGGCTAGGTGAAGGGAAGGGATTTCACACTCGATTGGTAAGACTGCCTCCTCACCAAAGACAAGGTGGAAAGGAGTGAAACCGGTGGCGATTTTAACTGAAGTATGATAGGCCCATAACCCAGGGAAGAGCATGAGGTGCCAGTTGTTTTTGTGTTTATTAACCGTTCTTTGAAGCATGGTCTTAAGAACTTTGTTGACGGCTTCAACTTGGCCATTACCTTGGGGGTAATAGGAAGATGAATATTAGTGTTCAAACCCCAAGAGTGAAGACAGCTCATGCTAGATCTCATCTTCAAAATGTCGGCCATGATCAGAGACTAATTGTTTGGGAACTCCAAAACGAGCAATGACATGGTTGAAGAAAAAGAGGGTAGTTGTGGCTGCCATGTTGTTGAATGTGGGAATAGCTTCGGCCCATTTAGTGAAATAGTCAACCGCCACAATGATATATTTGTGGTTACTGGCGGATGGGGGTCGACATTCCATAAAGTCAATGGCCCATTTGCAAAAAGGGCCAGCTTTGATGACAAGATGAAGAGGAGCGGGTGGAGTTCGCGCCCTGGGGGAAAAATGTTGGCAATTGGAACAGTGTTTGACTGCTTCAATGCAATCACGAAAGAGAGAAGGCCAAAAATACCCAGCGCGTATGATTTTCTGGGCAGTGGCAAGGCCAAAGAGGTGGCCACCGCAAGCACCGCTATGACAAGCGTTGAGGACTTGTTCGGCTTCAGCGTGTGTGAGGCACCGACGAAGGACAGTATCTATGCCACGACGATAAAGATCATCGCCGATTAGAAGGTAGTGAGAGGATTGGTGTCGGATACGTTGGTGATCGTCACGATCAAGGTGAAGGGCGAACGTTTGGGTTCACAAGTAAGTAAGGATATCACCGTACCATGGGTCGTTGGTGGTGATGGAAAATAAATGTTCATCGGGGAGAGCCTCATTAATTGGAGTGTCTTGCGTCCCAGTAGGGAGGTCAGAAATGAGTTCGGCAAGGGCTAAACCTTTCTTACTTTTTGGGGTGACAAATTCAAGGTCAAATTCTTGAAGGATAACAACCCAACGAGCGTATTTCCCACTGAGGATGTGTCAGCTCAATAGGAAATCCATTGGGTTGGAATCAGTCACCACCTTGGTGGAACGCATGATGATATAATGACGCAGCTTTTGGACCGAGAACACAACAGCCAGTGCTAATTTTTCTTCATGTGAGTAGGAGACAGGTGGACCAGCAAGGTTTTTACTGACATAGTAAATTACATGTTCGGTGCCATGATCATCTTATTGAATAAGGACACCAGTGACCGAATCGGTGGAAGCGGAGATGTAAAGGATGAAATCTCGGTTAAAGTCAGGATGACGGATCAAAGGGGCAGAGGTGAGAGCATGCTTGAGGGCATCAAAGGATTGTTGAGCATAGGTGTCCTAGACAAAATAGGTGTGAGAGTGAAGAAGTCGAAGGAAACCATGTGCAGTAGTAGCGTAGTCGGGAACGAAGCAGTGAATGAAATTAGCTTTGCCTTGGAGACTTTGCAGCTATCGTAAGGTACGGGGGATAGGAAGCTCAAGAATGGCTTGAACTTTCAAAGGGTCAAGAGTGATCCCCGCTTTAGATACTATGAAGCCAAGGAGACGGCCTGCGGGAACACATAAGACACATTTTAAAGGGTTAAGCCGGATGTTATACTTGCGACAGCGGAGGAAAATGGTATGCAAATCATGCAGGTGTTGGGCCCGATGTTTAGAGCGTGCAGTAAGGTCGTCTAGATAGGCAAGAATAATATGAGCTAATTCATGGAAACAATAAGACATGGCTCTTTGAAAAGTGGCGCCAGCGTTTTTAAGACCAAATGGCATGACTCAGTAGGCAAAAGTGCCCCAGGGACTAATGAATGCTGTTTTAAGTTGATCAGCACGACGGATAATGATTTGGTTGTACCCTGAGAAGCCATCCATGAAGGATAAAACTTCATGTCCCGTGCACTCATCAATGATTTGGTCGATAAATGGTGTGGGGAAGTTGTCTTTGGGACAAGCTTTGTTCAAATCGCGAAAGTTAGTGCAAACACGAATGGTGCCTTGTTTTTTGAGGACGGGGACGGGATTGGACACCCAAGTGGTGTATTCAATGGGATAAATTAAACCAGCCTGCCGGAGCTTATAGATTTCAGCTTTGATGGCATCGCGTCTAGATGGATGAATGGGTCTCAATTTTTGATGGACCGGAGGGGCGTCCGGCCATGTGTCGATGTGGTGTTCGACAATGGCGGGATCGAGTCCGGGCATTTCTGAGTAGGACCAGGTGAAAACATCACGGAATTCTTTGAAGAGTTTGGTGTAGGCTTCAATTTCATCCAGAGTGCATTGGGTGCCCAGAGTGATGTGTTCTTCGATACCCGGTTTGACAGAAATGTCGATTTTGATGGTAGGAGAGATATTAGCCATGTTGCCTTCTTCGAAAGCGTCAGGGGCAGGGATGGGGTTTTTGAACCAATCAACTTTATTGGGGATGAATTATTTGGTTTCGATAGCGTATTGGTCATGCGATTGATGTGGTAGGAAGTAGGCACAATGGTGCATATCGTCCCATGGAAAGTCAGGTTCGGTCATGGCTTCCATGATGTCTTCGTCGAAGTGGAAGAGGGGAGGAGTGGATGGTAAAGAATGTCCAGGGGAGGTAGAAGTATGAAACACCTGATTTTGAGGGGAGGTGGTTACATTGGTGTCGTTATGGGGGGTGACAACGGGGTCAGAGACTAAGGGGTCGGTTGCTGGAAAATGAGGTGAGGAGGAAAGGTAGGAAATAGTGGCTGAAGGTTCGGTCATGTCGGTATCAGACTGAGGAATGGTAATAGGGGTAGATGTGTGGTCGGGGGTTAAAAAAGGAGGACGGGCAAGCACGGTTTCGAATTGGCGGTAAGCGGCCAAAGAAGCATGATACTCGTCAAGACGGGGGCAAAGGTGGGTATAATGTCCATGGAAGTCACATAAAGAACAAGGGTGATTGGTGCGCAAATGTTTAAGTTTGGGAAGGGAACCAGGGAGAGTGACCTGGACTGTGGGAATATCAGATTCTAGGAACGTTTCATTGACCACGGTTTTGAGGTGTGGTAATTCAGGACAGGTATGGGTGGTGTGGCCAACAACATCGCACAAGGCGCACTGAATAGGATGTTTTGGAATGCGAGGAGGAGTGGAAGTTATCGACGCCACCGTGTCCTTCGGTGCCCCCCTACGAGATTTGATATTGTTACCGGACATGGTTGTAACAGGAGGAGGGGCTGGGTGAGGAGACGGAGGTGTGGGAGCAGCGGAAGAGGTCATGGGTATTGGTTGAACCGGAGTTGGCCAATTGTTAGCATGAATTTTTGTCGTAAAAACTCACTTTAGCTATGCATATCAAGTAGCCCTAACATCAAGTATGGCTGCAAAATATCTTCATATTTGATGCATAATATTATATCTAAGCATAAAAGACATTAAGCAGATAAAATGTGAAATGCCTCCATGCATCCAATGAACAAGACAAGAACCATGTATAAAAAGAATCTTATATTACATTAAAGAATGGGGCACCTGAGAGGAAAACAAGAAAGGTGTTTTCCAGTTCTCCTTAGTGGGATGGGTTCTTGGAAGTCCTCAATGTTTCAGATCTAAAATTCCTCTCTTTGGTTGATATGAAAAACCCTATCAAACATGGAACTCAATGGGAGTTCAAAATGCAAATAAAATGAAATTGGTGACCAAGAATATATCTAGTGTGATCTAATGCAATGGAGGTGACTAATGATTGGGAAAAACCCTCCTATTTATAACAAAATATTGGGGTGTTCTAGAACCTGGTGCATGAATAAAATATTATTAAACATCTTCTAGAATAACCCTTTAGGAATATTTTATTATATTTGTTGGAGGGAAAAGGGTTTTTGACTTGGGTCAATTCCTTTATTTATAAATAAAAAATAAATAAATGATTTATTTATCATTTAAGGGAAATGAGGGGAATATAATTAAATAAATAATGGTTTATTTCATTATTTAAAAATGACTTAGTCAAATTTAACTAGGAATAATATTTAAATAATGATTTAAATAACTTATTCTTAGGAAATTATTAAATAAATAATGATTTATTTAATTAATTACCTTGCTTTGGGTTAAATATGACCAAGAAGTGTAAACAAATGTGGTGAAAGTGATTTTAATTGGGGTAAAATTGGTCTTACATGGTGTACTTGGGTTCATCTAACGATAATGGGTTAGATGACCAAAAAATGGTGTAACATTATCTACTCCCAGCATGTTGATATCAACTTCCTCTGTTATTCATCTATTTCCTCGGCCTCACTCACATATTTTTGATGAAAGGGAGGAGTGATCTGTTGATCATCTTCCCTAGGTTTTTTTGGAGGTTGGTTCCTTCTAAAATTCTGAATTTGGTTCTGGTTTCTGTTTTGAGGAGCAGTTTGGTTTTAACTTGCTTGTGCTCTCTCAAGGATGCTCATTTTCTTCATCATCTCCTCCATAATTTTTTCCATCTTTGAGCTGGAATAGGAAGGGGTATATTCCTCTCTCAAGGACACTCTTTTCTCATTCTTCATTCTTTCTCTCTTCTCCATCAAATTAACTTCCACAGCAAGAGCTCCTTTTTGCATATCTTCAAGAGTTGCAAGATTTATCTCTCTCAGCTGATAGGCCATCTCAGGGTCAAATCCTTCAGGAAAATTGTTTAGATCTGAGCCTTGTGGAGGTTTTAGATCTGGAGAAAGTGCATTATACACACTATTAAATCTAGTGCAGTAAGCTTGAACACTTTCCCTAGTGTTTCTATGGAGGTTCTTGTAATTAGAAAGGACCTGGAGAGGATTCTTCTTCACTTCCCATTTGTTTACGAATGTCTAATGGAAGGCTTAGAGATCATTGATACTATGGGGGGCTAAGCCTTTAAACCATTTTCTTACCAAACTCTGAGAAAATAGTATTAGTTTGACAGATTCATCATCGATTTCATTTATGTCAAAGTAGTCATTCATCTTATCCACATGTTGTGATGTAGTGGTTGCATTACTAGCATCATATAACAAAATTTTGGACTGATAGTCCTGTGGAATATTGACTAATGGCACAGGAAGGACTAGAGGAGCATACCATGCTGCCATGGTATGTAGTGGAGGTGGATTTACAAGAGTTGGATTAACAAAAGGAAAAATGGGCTGAATTGGAGTGGTTTGAACAGTGGATGTAGGATGAACAGATGTGGATGGACCAAGAATAAATTTCTGAGCTGATCTTGGATGAGAAACACCTAAATTGGAAAGGAAATGTGAATCAGGTGGTGTTGTTTCCCTACTACCAGGATATTCACTTGTTTCAGGAGATGAAAGTGAAGACTCAGAATCTAGCTGATCTAAATCATCAAGAGACCTAGTTCTAAATGGATTTCTTAGATCTTCTTGTGATTGTTGTGGAGCTGCAATATTTTCAGGAACTGAATTAGCTCTCAAGGGTGATCTAAAAACAGTTGAAAATTTTACCTTAGGATAATTTCTAAGGATACTTTCTGGGTTATCAACTATCTCAGGTGGATCTGGGTCAGGATAGGCTCTAGTATAAATCTTTCTAGGAGCCACTATGTTGTGTTTTTAGACCTAACTAAACAAGAAAATTTCAACCAGATATGACAGTCTTTAAGAGGTTAACTAATATTTTTAACCCAAATTTTAATCCTAATGTCCTCTAACTGAGTTTAAATGATGTTACAAAGATTATGAGTCTTCCCAGTGGAGTCTTAAGGTCTGTTTAGGATTGTGGAGTCGCCAAGTGGAATTTTTTAGCTCTTTTGGAGGTAAAAGGTTTTATGGTCCACCACCATGTTTATTGAACACCAATCTGAAATATTTTTGGGTTTTCTGAGTTATTTTTCAGTCCTATTGGTTCTTAAGAGTGTCCTAAATCTATTTCAAAACTTAGCTATGGTTATGAGACAAAGACAGTCTACTCTTATGGCTAAGCTAGTTGATCTTTCAAGGTTAGATAAATATTATGAGAAACCTAGGGTATGCCTAGTTTGTCACTGATTCAGACAAGTTTCATCATGATTACCGTGTGTTGATAGTGCTTGAAAAGGGCTGCTTTTACTCACTAAACAATTTTTGTTGGCCAGAGATGTTATTCCTAACGATTTAACCAGCTAACAGAACAAATGTCATTTGAAAGAAAGGAATTTACGATGTCTTATGATTATTTGAAATGAAAACCACTCAGACGTCCCCAACAGAGTCGCCAGAGATGTTAGCTCCATATGATTAGCAAGATTGGAAAAGTCCAACTGCAGGGAGAAACACTATTTCAACCACTTTTGGATTCTAGGATCTAGCCTTCCTGAATCCGGAGAGGGATCTCTCCAATAAGTGCAAAGATGGGTTTATCTTTAAGGTTTTGGGTAATGATATTAGGCTAGTTATGAAGTCCGAGGGTTGTTGCTTTTTTTGGATGGTTGAGCATGATTATTATTTGAGTGGAAATTACTAAATGAAAATAGTTTCAAAGGTATGAAGTTGCAAGAAAATAGAACAAGATTTGGCTAAAAAGATGGATGTAATGTTGGTTTTAGTCCATTGGGCTATGAAGTCATAATAGGATTTAATTGAAACAACAAGGTTCAAGAATGGTCCATGGGGCAGGTCATATATGTCTAAGGATCTCTTCAAATTTGATTTTATGGAATGGAATGATACAACAAGAAGGGGAATTAAACAAATGAAGAACAAAGAGTAGCCCAAGATCTGGTAAGTACTTTGAAACTAGCCAGCTTTTGACATACACTTAAGAAATACATAAAAGTGATTTAAGATCTGGTAAGTACTTCGAAACTAGCCAGATTTTGATACACTTTCCATAGAAAAAACATTTAAACACAAAGGAAAAACAAATGATAACGAAAAATGGTCTAAGATCTGGTAAGTACTTTGAAACTAGCCTGCTTTCAACACATTCTTTGGCAAACTTTCAGATAGTATTTGGGGATAAAACTAGGACAGGCTTACCATAACTTCCTTAGTTCATCTCTACTTAACATAAGCTGAAAATAACATTCAAGAATAACAATAAGCTAAGACAGTAGGACGAGGGAATTCCAACATTCCTAACTACTCAAACTAAATTAAATCATTCCTAAACAACACAATTTGGAAGAAAACATTTAGATAAATCTTATCAGTCAGAGAAGGGTACTGATATACAGTAAATCCTAACTCTATGCTTGCTGTTCTTTATCAGAGAAGATGGGAAAAGTGAAAATAGAAATGAAATAACAATTTACAATAAGAAATAACATAACCATCGACATAGACCAGGATCCAATAAATCAGCTTGTATTGATGCTTCAAACCAGTTACAGCTTTAAGTCCAATGTTTCAGTTCAACAATCATCTTCACTCCTCAGCCTAACTATTCTATCACAAGCAAAGCTTCAAGAGCCTTTGAACACTATTTACAATCAGAAGTTTCGAGCACAAGTATATTTCAAAGTTCTGCAACCAACATTTTCTCATCTTCTATAGGAGTATTTATAGAAAGAATGAGGTGGGATCTGATAAAAGACCTCCTAGGTTCAATTAATATAGATTAATGCTTCTCGGCCTTTGAGGGGCTCGATGGAGAAATTTATAGGTGTTCTGTCTGTATTAATTGTTTTACATTTAAGATTTAAGCTCGGTGGGAGCTTTTGTTGACTTTAAGGCTCTGTTTCAGGATGTAATAACTCTGCTGATATTTTTTGCATTAGTTTCCTTTGGCGGAATTAACTATTCGGCTGTGCTGAGGAAAATATCTTTTTCCTGATCAATAACTTCAGCCTCTGTTTGAATGCTTTGAGGCAATAGGTGGCACTGAGGTAGCTGACAGTAATCAATTGGCCTCTGTTGTGGCGGTGGAGGCTTTTCTATCTAATGATATTTTGATTTTTCTTTAATTATGTTTTAATTTAGAGGATTAGGCTTTTCATTTTCAGTCTTAGCCGTAATCCTTCAAAATTGTCTTCAATCCTCTGTTTTGTTGTGTTTAAGTCTTCAACACTGATACTCTTTTCTTTTATTTAATTGTCTGTGTCTTGTTGATGTGCAGGGCCGCACAGGGCTCATATGGAATCAATTCCCATGAAGCATTGACGAAACGTGGTTTGAACCCTAGAATGATCTTTCTGGATGCACAAAGGCATGGGGGATCATCATCCTCGGCCTTTACTTTTCCTTTAATATAATGGAAAAATCATATAAAACCTACAAAATACGAGAAACAATTAAGAAATCCTGCATTGATGGGTAAAACTGCTTAGGAGGCTTTGGGGAGAAGCGTGGTCGTTGGATGGAAACATCCAATGGTGGGGATCTATTAGCGGAGGTCAAAAAAAGAGCGGTGGAAAGAAATAAGTCATATCCGTCGATCTACAGAGATCGACGTTCAGGATTAATCGGGAGAAAACATAATGAAAATGGTCACATTATGGAAATTCGGAAGAAAAACAAAGGAAATAGGTGAAATTTCCTTTGGCGGGGGTAAAATGAAAAGGAAATGAAATTGGGGCTTTGGGATGATCGTGGGCCGTTAGATGAGATCGGCCCATGAGATCAACGACGAAGATCGTGCATTGAAAACCTTTGGTAGAGGCGGAGGGCGATATGTAAAAGGAGGTTAGATCCAAACCGTTGATCTGCAGAGATCAACGGTGGAAAGCACGCACGATGATTTATAATACAAATGGGGAAAGATGGTTTTGGTGGAGAAAACCACAGGTTTCGCGTGGCGAAAGGGCGGGGAGGCAGTTTTGCCTTTTTGAACGCGATATGAGTTCCCGCCCGACACATGGCCTCGAAAAACAACTTATATCACACGGAAGAGGAAGGGTTAATGAGGACCGTTGGTCTATAGAGATCAACGGCTGTGATTGGCTGAAACAACATTATGAAGCGGGGCATATGTTTCTAACCAAAGGCGGGAGACACATTCTGGACCATCCGATCTGGACACGTGGACGGCCCAGATGCAATCAGAGGTATGCGATTGAAGGGGGGAAGAAACTGAATGGCACCGATGTGATTAAGCGTTTGTCGTCGATCTGCAGATTAGATCGACGGTGGGGAATAAATCGGAGGGGTTCGAAGGTGGAGGAAAGGTTTGCGATCAGAGCAAATGAGGACCGTCAGATCTGGGAAAGCGGGGAGGAGATCAACGGCTCACGATTGATCGGGAGATCGTCAACCAGGGAGAGGAATAGAATGTGCCTGATAAAACTTGCGATGAGATGTTGCGCTGCCTGTTTGATCGGCTCAAGATCAATGGCAGAGATTATCTCAAAAATGGAACTGGTGGAAACCCTTAATACTTTATAAAAACCCAAAGATTTAATAAAAACAAAGGTTTTATGTATTGGGGCGAGATATATATATATATATATGAAATGGCTAGCGCCCGACTGTGAGGCCGTTGGTCTATATGAAAGATAATAGGCTCGGGGCTTATACATAGAAAGGGCCAATCGGGATCGAGCCTTCAGGCTTTTCAATCTACCCATTCGAAATTTCTCCGATGTGATTGGCGCTTGGGGAATTTTAACTCTTAGTCCCGGGCGCAAGTTATATGGGGTAAAGCGGAGGGCAGGGATTTATACAAATGGGGATTAATCACATCGGAACTTAGATGTGGGGCTTTTCAATCTACCCATTTATATTAAAAAACATTGCATGGGTGCGTTTTAGACCAAACTTAGGAAAAAGTGGGTTTATTGAATTTACAAAGGAAAAAGGTAATCAGGAATGTGTTTATACAATGTTTTAGCGCCTGATTGTGGGCCCTCAGGTTATATGAGGCGATAATAAGATCGGGAGTTGAAAAACAAGGGGCTAATTGCATCGGAGGCTTCTACCATAAGAAATAGAGTTGCGCGCCCAGATTTTTCCGATGCGATAAGCGCCGAAAGGCTTAGTGCTTGGTTCCAGCACTAGGGCACATGTAGGGAAGTGGTTTAGGATTTAGCCCAAAGGGGCTAAAACCCTTAGTACAAAAAGGTGTATTTTTATGATTTTTTCAGAGTTTTCTGATGGATTTGGGGGTTTTGGTAAAGTTTAAAAAGGAGTTTTAAAATCTGTAAGGTGGATTTTATGAAGGGGGAAATGGAAAAAAGGGAAAATAGAGGAAATTTATGAGGAAAAGAGGAGGCAAAATGAAGGTTAGTTTTGAGGTGGAGGGAAGGGAAAATTTTCTTTTGCAGTAGTCTTTTTCTCTATGGAATCATGCAGAATTTATGAGTTTGAAATGGAAACAATAATGAAGATTGAACCAAGGGCATGATGTCTCCATGAGCCTTCAAGAGATAACATTTTTTGCAAAAAAAATTGCTCCTTGAAGGCTCCAAAAAAAATTTAGCCATCATTTGATATGACAAATGTTATTGGCGGCTAACAATATTAATTCAAGGAATCATGAAACAATACAATGCTTGATCTCTCTTGAGATTCTCTAGCACTCTGCCAATTGTCTCTTGCTGATCTAGACAAAATCGGTCTAGTACTTAGCCAATTCTCAGCCTTCCTTCAGCCTGACTTGCTCACACAATTCCTATGGAACTATCTCCATATTAATTAGGAAAATCAACCTTCCTTGATTGCGCAATCCATCATGGCATCCCAATGACTTTATAATTGCACATGGGAAATTTTCTATAAATACAACTAATAGTTATGTTCCTCTGAACTGTGTTACAATAAGGATCAAGGCTCTTTTTATTATTTAAAATAAGATAAAACCATAAACAACCAAAACCCTAACCCGAGGAGATGTAACACCAAGAGTTTATGGGCCCCGTTGGGGTTAGTTAGGCAGCCAACTTCCTGGGATCATAACTTGGTCATATGATCTTCGTTTCACGCACATGATACCTCATTAGAAATTTCTCTCCGAGGACTACAACTAAAAATTCTATTTCTGTGAAATTTCCAAATGTTTCATGCCCAAAAAACATCGTTTGGGGCCTCAAAATAGCTCCAAAAGTTCAAGACCCGAAAAACTGACAAAAATAGTAAATTGTGATATAATTTAGGAAACTGAAAAACTGAAAGAGACAATGGTGAGGGCCCAAGTGGAATAGGCGAGTGGCCACCAATATCCACCTTGATCACCTTAAATTGAATTTCTTGAGCTAACTCAATCATCATGACTTAGTTAACTGACACAAGTTGTTATGAGACGAAATTATAATTTATTTTCCAATTTATTTAAGGGGAAAATAAATTAGACGCTTCACATTCCTCACTCCTGGTACATCAAAATTCCTCACCAGCGTGGGTGCATTTTTTTTTGTCCTTTCTAGTTTCCAATTTCATTGTTTATTGTTGCAAATTTCAGCACTCCCTCTCAACAAGAAAGGAATTCAATCTATCCCCATCCGGTACCTTTGGAATGTTTAGCATGCTACACTTATCTAGTGTTGTTTTCACCTACAAATCCTGAAACCGAATAGCCTCCGAAAAACTAAATCAATATAATTCATATGTCATCAAAGTCTTCTGACTGCTGCTAGCTAATGCACCTATCTAGTACTAGATTCTCTGCGATGTTGCTGACATATGCATCCGTTCCCTTTGAACTATTGCTAACTCTGATTTGTGCTCCAATATTTGACATATGTCACTCTAATTTCTTTCTTGTTGACATCTGACTACATCAATCTAATTGATCCTTCCTACTATTTTTGTACTGTGGGCTCCTCGTAGCCAGGTTTGATCCATGAGACACGCCATCTCAATGGACCTTACCCAAATTTCTTATCTTGGGATTATGTCTACACATCACCCCACCTTACACCTCGAGGTATGGTTGCTCCCTCTTCCCAACTGGCTCGAAATTTCCCCATCATGGAGGTCTCTGCTTGAGTGGACGCTTCCACTCGGTCTCCTCTTTGCTTCTCCAATTATGCAACCACTCCACAACCTTCTGAGACTGCTTCTCATGAGGATGCATGTTTAGAGGTAATTTATGCTCCCTCTAAACCACCAAATCTCTAAATTTTTCCTTTCTCCTCAAAGCTTTGCATGCATCTAGTACCTCAAGTGCATATAGGTTCTTGACTCGCACACAGTGTAATTGTCCCGATGTTACAAAAATTTTCTAAAAAAGAGTTGATTTTAAATCGATGATATCTCCCTCATCTGAGCTCTGATTCGACCGATTGTTTTTTTCCATTTGGGTAGATTTCGCAAGGAATCCAAATATTCTATTTGTTTTTGAAAATTTTCCACCAAAATCTTCAGCTATTCTCTGCAAACTCGCCACCCAAAAAATTCCTGCTCTGATACCATGTAGAAAATCTAACCAACGAGATTCAATCTGATCTTGTAATCTACTAAAACAACATATTGAATCCTTCCTACAATTTGCGGAAATAAAACACACTGCACAATCACATATAAGTAAGAGAAAAAAATTATCAATCACACAACAACATGATGTATTTGGGGAAAGAAACTTCTTAAAACCCCTCTATCTCTATTGTGTATTAATTCAAGGAATCATGAAACAATACAATGCTTAATCTCTCATGAGATTCTCCAGCACTATGTCGATTGGCTCCCATTGATCTAGGCAAACTCGGTCTAGTACTTAGCCAATTCTCATCCTTACTTCAGCCTTCCTTGCTAATGCAATTCCTAGGGAGTTAACTCCTTATTAATTAGGAAAATCAATCTTCCTTGATTACGCAATCCATAATGGCATCCCAATGACTTTATAATTACACATGGGAAATTTTCTTTGAATACAACTGATAGTTATGTTCCCTTTAACCTCTGTCTCAACTGGGTATTCCTCAAAATTGACATGCATGCAACTATTAATAGTGAATTATCAGTTATTTGATTAATCACTCATTGTGAATTAAATCTAATTTAATTCACTGCACCTTTCACTAGCTCATCACTCAGTTAGAACTAGTTAAACTGATTTTAACTCATTTAATTGAGTTAATTACACTTGCACCCCACTAATGCATCAACTTCAACTGGACCGCAAAAATATTAGAATCCCTCTAGATGCCTCATCTTAGACCCTCAACTCGAATTTCTTGAGCTAACTCGGTCATCATGACTTAATTAAATAACACAAGTTATTATGAGATGAAATTAAAATTTATTGTCTAATTTATTTAAGGGAAAAATAAATTAGACACCCCACATTCCTCATTCCTGGTGCATCAAAATTCCTCACCAGTGTGGGTGCATTTTTTTTTTCCTTTCTGGTTTCCAATCCAACTGTTTCTTATTGCAAATTTTAAACATTTCAGAATTTGATGTGGCCTTCACACAAAGACACCATTGAAATCACATGCCCAGATTCTCATCGGAAACCTCTCTTAAGCTCTATCTTCCATAGGAGAACCAAAAATATGCCATCCTACTTCCTAGCGCAAACCGACCATAAAGGTATTGAACATTCTTCTGAACCCTCACATGATGATCTTGCTCTTGGAGTATAATCATGACCTCCCTTTAGCAACCCTTACTCGTCCCTCATACTCGACCTACTTTAGGACTACATCTCTCTTCACCCCCTTGATGTGCCAGATAGTGGGAATACATGTCAAACATGCTAAGATATGCCAAGTGATAAGTCATGCCAAGATGTGCAAGGGCGTGTCAATGTGTGTCAGGGACTGTCAAGACAACAAAAGGGAGAAAAAATTTAAACTACAAGGAAATGAACACATAAGAGGTTTAATAAGTCATCAATTTACCTTTTAAAAGAGGGGCATGCTAGGCACACCAACACTAGGCGGCAATAGGTGCCAAGTGAAAAGTCTTAGTGCATTCTAAGTGCCAAGTATTCCTTTGTTGCTTCTCATCTACTTTCCAACAATTGATCATCACAAATAAATTTAATATTAAACCATGCCAAATCATACCAAGTCATCTCAATGTATTCCATACATGCTAAGACTTTCCAAGTGCCAACACGTGCCAAGCGCCAATATGTGCCAGGGACTAGTGTTATGCATGTTATGAAGTGGAAGGGAATGTTGAAGAGTGCTAAGGTGTGCTAGAGAGTGATAATTCATGTTGATGAGTGTTAAGGAGTACTAGGAAAAAACATTAAGGGAGCACTAGGTAAAAATTCATGGAAGTTAATGAATATGAGAAACGTGTGCTAGAGACTAGTGTTAATGAGTGTTAGTTGTCATGCCAAGGAGGGAGTGACAAGGTATTCTAAGCATTGGTAAGGAATGCTAGGGAATATCAAGGCATTTCAAGAATTCCCAAAGTGTGCTTGGGAGTTCCAGGGTGTGCTAATTATATCATTTTCCAATTAATAGTGCCAAGATATGCCAATACATGCTAGGTGCTAAGGATGTGGCGCAGGGTGCCAGGGTATGTCAATATGTGTCAAGGAAACAAAATGAATAACCAATAAGAGGGTTAATAAGTCAGGACTTTATATTTTTGAAAAGGGGCATGCTAGGCACACTAATAATAGGTCCAAATACATTCCAAGTGGCATTGTGTTGCAAGTGATAATGTATGTCAATGCATTCAACCAAGGTGTTCCAGGGAATGCTAGGGACTATATGCAGCATGCCAACACATACTAGGAGAGTTCCATTTTCTGCTAGCGCATGCCACCATGTGCTTGGGCGTCAGTGTCATCACAAGATTTTCTAGGTACAAAGATGTTCCAAGACATGTGGGGTGCTAAGTAATGTTAGTGTGTGCCAAAGCATTAATTTAAGGTGTTCCTAGATTTTTGAGGAGTGTTAGGTCTTTCTCATTAATAGAATTGTCAGAGCTTGATTATGTATTAAATAATATATTTCCTACACACAATAGTGGAACTTTATCTAAAGGTAATTTTCTAGATAATAAACTTAATAGATATGAATCATGTGTTAACTCATAGGAAATCTCTATTCAACTAGTCATTACTTGAGGGAAACGATACACACTAATTAATTTTTAAAAAATTGACTGACCCTAACCACTATGGCCTTGGACATATTATAAAAAATACTCCACAATAATGGTATTAAATCATTATCTTTTGACAAAAAATATATTAACAGGCACATAGCGTCATCAAAAACTCATTGGAATGATAAATGATGACGGACATTTTTTGACTGTCACCAAAAGTGACAAAAAGAGCATTGGTGAGGGTCATTAAAAGTTCATCACTAGAAGTGTCACCAAAGAGAGTTATTGATGGGCCTTTAACGACCCTCACCAAAAGTGTCATTGAAAGTGTCGTTGGTGACGGACCATAAAGGACCATCACTATATACACTTACAGTGACAGTTTTTTAATGATCAATGATGATGGACATTTTTTGACCGTCACCAAAAGTAACAAAAAGAGCATTAGTGAGGGTCATTAAAATTTTATCACTAGAAGTGTCACCAAAGAGAGAATTAGTGATGGGCCTTTAATGACCCTCACCAAAAGTGTCATTGAAAATGTTGTTGGTGATGGACCATAAAGGACCATCAATATATACACTTACAGTGACGGACCATAAAGGACCATCACTATATACACTTATAGTGACGATTTTTTAAGGACCTTCACCATATGTGACATTGGTGACGGACCTTAAAGGTCTGTCACAAGCATGACCCTCACCAATGTGCTTTTTTCTTGTAGTGATTGAAGCATATATATCAGTATTGGGTTCTAAAATGACCCCTAAATATAATTCAACACCCATTAAGTCCCTCATAATACTATATTATAACTCATGAACATGAAGAAGTGCAACATGATATATCAAAATTACAAGAGCAAGTGCACCAATTTTTCTCTCGCAAAGAGAAACAAAAAATGAAATGGAAGTTTTGAAGAAAGGAATGGAAGAAAAGATGGATGGTTTGAAGAATAATATGGATAGCTTGAAGAAATGCATGGAAGCTAATATGGAGGGTTTGAAGAAAGGAGTGGAAGCTAAGATTGATGGTTTGAAGAATGGCATGGAATACGTGGAAGAAAAAATGGAAGACATGAAGAATGATATAAAAACATACATGGAAGGCTTGACAAAGTTGATACAAGAAATGATTCCTAATGGGGAAAAGATAGTAGAGGAAAATCATGAAGAGAACAAAATAAATGTTAATCGTGATTTCATAAACTCGAATGTTGGATGGAAAACCCACCATATTCCAAATATCAATATGAGGAAGCTTGATAGAAAGTATCTCGTAACATGGATACTACAAATGGAGCAATATTTTAATCTCAATAATGTGAAAAACACAAAATGTACGCATTGCAACTTTATATTTAGAACAAAATACATTTGTATGGTATTAATGTCTTTTCTCCCGTAAAAAAATTGTCACTTGGTCAATTTTTACGGAGGAAATGATAGCACATTATGAAGATACAAATAGCAACACCTTCTTTAGCCAATTGATAAATCTCAAACAAAAGGGTTCAGTGGTGGAGCACATTGACTTCCAAAAATTCAATATAAGGGTAAATGATATTCCAGAGGAACACAGGATTGACGTCTTCATAGGGACTTTAAAGGATAACATTCAACATGAGGTTCACCTTTGGGAACCTAATTCATTGGAGAAGGCATTTAGGTTGGAATGAAAAATTGAATGTAAAATTATGGCGACAAGGAAGCCTACCACTCACATCTATAAAGATGGAAGTGTTGCTACTCCTAGACTTCCATAACCTACAAGGTTGACACCACAAAAATTAGAAGAGAAAAGAGCAAAAGGTATTTGCTACAGTTGTGATATAAAAATACACTAAAGGTCATAAGTGTACTGAGAATAAAATATTTTACATAGATTGTGAAGAGGAGGAAGAAAATGAACAAGAAACTTCAAAAGAAGAGGATATACAGCAGGAACCAACCCTAAAGAAAGAAGAAATGAGTTTGACCATATCATGTAATGCATTGGCAGGAATTACCACTCCTCAAACTCTCAAGATAGAAGGACATATATGTTGGGGTTCCTATGTTTTGGCAGATTTGGAAATACCAAAAGGTAAGACAACATCAAACCACTTTGGGGCCCTAGGATCTAGCCCTCCTGGACCCGGAGAGGGATCTCTCCAATAAAACAAAGAATGATATATCTTTGAAGCTCAAATTGAGATATTAGGCTAGGTATGAAGCACAGAGGGGGGTTTTAAATGTTTTGGTTGGTTGGTTACTGGGTTGGTCACGAGATCATAGACTGAGAAAGTAATGGGAGAAAAGGGAACAAAGCAGCAGGATGTTTTAGCAAAGAAGATAGGTCAAGAAAGTTCCATCCATTGGGCTATGGAGTTATGAAAGGTAATTCCATGCATCAACTAGCCAAAACTTTCAGAGGGAAAGTCATCTAATACTAAAGGATCTTTTAGATTAGATGGTGGGATGGAAAATTAAGGAAAGAAAGTGAAAGAAGTAAAGCAACCCAATTTCTGTCTATAGATCATGTCAGAGGTCATTTAACTCCAGACCTACTTGGACATACTCATAGGCAACTCTCAAAGGAGGAACAAAGGGGCAGCTTATAGATCGGACCAGAGGTCATTTAACTCCAGGTCAGCTTTAGCATGCTCCAGGGAAAACAGAGATAAGCTTAGTAGAGAGATCTTAGAAAGGCCAGCTGGTCGCACAAGGATCCTAGTGGACAGGGCTAACTCTAATCTCCAGTGTTCCCAAATATTCCAGCTTAAACCCAACCAGAACATCTAAGAACAGATTCATTCAATTCATACATCAGAGAGCAGCTAATAACATCCACTACACTGGTTAAATTGACTGAAATCAACCCTCAGATAACACATTTAGCAGAAAACATTGAGGGCAAGGAGAGCAGAGACATAGGGTACCTAACAAGGGTAAATCCTATGCCATATTTCTGATGCAAGCCCAGAAGAAATGAAATAGTATGGAAATGTAATAAACAGAGTTATAAGAACATCACCCATAGTAATAGACCAGGATCCTGTGAAATGTGCTTGATCAATTGATGCAAAACCAGTCACATACACTGAGCTCAATGGCTGTTACAATCCAAACTTCTCCTCCCAGCCTACTACATACAAACACTCTGCTACTCCCTCCCAAGACTATTCTAACAGTCTAAATGAATCCCTCTAACTACAACGGCAGCAGCCGAACAACAACCTCTACAAAATGTTCTTGGGAATTCTTATAGGGGAAGACAACAACAAGAGTAGATGATAAACATTGAGTGGATCTCATTAAGACTAAGGGGAGGTAGGTCGAATGCCCATTCGGCAGGATGGCTCTTCATTAACTGTGTGTACTCTGAAGCATGGTCCAGAAGTCTTGCTATTAACTCCAAGTATGTTCTTCTGAAGAAATCCAACTGTTGGCACTCTATGGTAGCTTTCTGAATTTGGTTAACCGGATGAAATTTTGCGGGCCTCTCCATACCTCCATAACTGCTATCTGACAGTCTTAAAGAAGCTTCTATCAGTAAAATAAATTTAAGGGCTCGAGGAGGCATGGATACTTCTGTAGGAGGTGTCCTTTCAGAAAAATGGAGCTCTGCATGAAATTAAACACAGATACAGCTTTGTTTCTTGTGCTCTGGTCTTCGACTGTGTCCTTTCCTCTAAATACGGGGTTAAACATTAATTACATCAATAATATGGATTAACCCCATTTGAATCTCTTCTGTTGTTCTGCTGGAAAATGCTGAAATGGCCATCTCTGTGTTGTCTACATAATAAAATAGACTCGTTACAGACCCGGGCAGTGGTGGCGAAGGAATGCTACGGAGGCCCGAAGGAACGGTGGCGGAACAGTTGAGATCAATTAAAATAACGAAGGGTGGCAGAAGAAATGGTTATTAGCGTAAAAGCCCAAAGATCATCGCTTGAGCGAATTACAAAGGAAAACACAGAAAAAACGATGAAGTAGAGCCACGGATGTGGGACCTGGTCATGGCGGAGGGCGATTAGATTAAGACCGTCGGATCTTATGTGAGATCAACGGCGGGGATGAAATCGGAGGATCGCTTGTCAGAAGGAGCGGAGGAGTGGCAAGGCAGAAGTTTGCGATTGCGATTGGGAGGAAAGCCTTTGTAATAGTAAAACAAATGAACTTTAAACTTTGCAAAGGAAAAGGGGGTTTTTGTCATGAATGGCAGGGGAACCGTATGGTGGGACCCAAAGGTACGAATCGCAATCAAAACTCAGAGTCAGGAGTAGGGCGGAGTGGTAAGCGCAAGACCTCCGATGCGATCGGGGAAAACCCTGTGAAAAAATGAAAACAATACAAATTTCCAATTTACAAAGGGAAGGGCCTTATATTATATGAAAAGGCGGAAGTATGGTACGGTGGGCCCGGTGGGTCAATCGCAATCAGAGATCGAGAGTGGGGGTTGCGATCGGGTGATCGGGAGATGGTGCAATTGGGAGGATCGGAGATCGGAGCGATCGGAGGTGGACATGCGATGCGATCAATCGCATCGCAAATTTTTGCGATGAACCGATCAGGGGACTTCACATAAATTTTGTGATTGTGATCCAAGCGGGGGTGCGATAAAGCGCCAGCCGTTCGATCTAAACGGCGGATCAACGGTGTAAAACGCGTCGCGGGTCTTATAGACCCATGCCAATCGCATCGGAGTTTTTCTATTGTAACAAAGGAAATGCGCCCGCCCGACACTCCGATTGCGATTGGCGCTCAAGACTTAAGCGCTTGGTCTTAGCGCTGGGACGTATGGGGAAGTGGTTGAGGGGATTGCGGCAAAGGGGCTAAGCCCTATTATAAAGTTAAAAGGTGGGTTTTGGCCCATTTTTAATGAATTTTGGGACTAAATAAGGGTAACGATAGAGGGATAAAGGGTGAATTAAATCAAACCAGGGGTATGGGTAGAATTTGGAGGGGATTTTGGGACGATTTGGAGGGTAAAAAGGGGAAATAGAATGGGAAGGAAAGAGGATGAAAACAAAGGCTTAGAGGGAATGAAATAAGAGGGAAAAGGAGGCCTTTGAGGCATTTCTTGACAAACAGAAAGGCTTTATAATGGAAATCAGCAGAGAGGATTTTATCAAAGGACAAAGGCACATGGAGGCTTCAAGGATGATATGTTTTCAGGGGAAATGCATTCCTTGGAGGCTCAACAACATTTTAGCCCGCTATTTTCTTGTCAAAAAATTTATGGGGGGCTAACAGTGACTCCACATGGGGATGGCTTCTTCTTGAAGGAGCCAAGAATTTAGAGAATGATCTTTGGTGTAGGCCAGATGCTTGTTGCTTGGCACATCCCTTTCTTTCTTTAGATCAGTTTCCACAAATATGATAGATCAGCAGTGTTGGGGTTCCCATGTTTTGGCAAGGTTGGAAATACCAAAAGATGAGACAACATAAAAACCACTTTCAAACCTCAGGATCTAGCCCTCCTGGGTCTAGAGAGGGATCTCTCTATGATATGTCAAAGGTATATGACTTTGAAGCTCAGTGTTAAGATGTTAGGCTAGTTATAGGCACGAGGTTTGTTTTTTTGATTTGTTTGTTTGGTTGCTGGTTATCAGGAAAGAAGGGTTCAATGTAAGACAAGGATGAGCAAAGAGGAAAAGGGCAGAGGTGAAGTATTCCAGGGAGCATTCAAAACCATTGGGAAATGGAGTCAGGAAAGGATTTGCTTGCTAATCAATAGGCAGGCTTTCGATTGGGCTAGTCATCTAAAATTTTGGATCTTAAAGATGACAGTGTGAGATGGAATGATAAGAGAGGAGGAGACAACACAGTTTCAGGGCACAAAGTTAAAGATCAGCTGGTCGCACAAGGATCCTAGTGGACAGGACTAACTCTAATCCCGAGTGTTCCCAAATCTTCCAACTAAATCCTTAACCAGAAATATATAAGAACAAATACACTTAATTCATACATCAGAGAGCAGGAAATAACATCCACTACACTGGTTAAATTAACTAAAATCGATTCTTAGATAGCACATTTAGAAGAAAAACATCGATGGCAAGGAGAGCAGAAACATAGGGTACCTAACAAGGGTAAATCCTATGCCAATATTCTGATGCAAGCCAGTAGAAACAAAATGAAATGAATATAACATAGAGATAGGAAAAAATCACCGCTGCTTTAGATCAGGATCTAAAGAGATGTGCTTGTCATATTAAATAGCAATACCAGTCAAGTACAACATTGCCAATAGCTGAATACTCAGTCTGAAATCATATTCCTCAGCCTATCTAACACTTTACACAAAGACGGTGTCTCAAAAGAAAATACTTGCAATTCTCTGATAACTGATCAACAACCTTTACAATGAGTTTCTTCATGAATTTATAGCTCCAGAGGAGCAGAGAAGGTAGGTGAAGAACTAAATGCAGTATTAAAAAATCCAGAAGAGGAAGAAGGCCGAAGCGCACTATGTATAAATTCTTTGCATTAATATGGGACACCCTTGAGTGAAAGAGTGGTCTTCGTCAGATTTCCATTAACTTCAAGTATGTCTCTGATGTACTTTGGTTGTAGTGCTCTATAGTACTTCTGGTGATCTGAACAAAAATAAATCAATGATTCAAGTCTGCCATGTTGTGTAGCTAATGCTACTGATATCGTAGGACCGTTGTCAGGGTGAGAAATCATTTAGGAACACGATATAGAATAAAAGTTGTATGGGCATTCTTTCCTTTTCGGGGAAAACATTCTACTGGTGTACAACCCTTGATATACATGAATTTCTGTATGTTTTACACTCCGTGTCATTCATGACATCGTTGATCTGGTGCTTTGCCTTTAAATCCCTGTATTAAGTCTCAAAGCTCTTCATTGAACTGGTTTATCACTAGCTGGTATTTCTTTGCCGCTTCATAAATGTCTTGATCTCCAGAATCTGGGCTTTAATGGCGTCGAATAGGTTTTTTGCGGAGATTGAATTGTCCTAGGATAATATTTATGTTGCCTCTACCTTTCCGAGTATTTCCATTGTAGTACCAGCTTCCAAATTCAACCTTCCCTGCGCAACACGCCATTACAATAGTACAATTGAACCATGGTGGTTTCACGCCTTTCTGAAACCCTGCAAAATGCGAAAAAAAGTTAAGAAAACAATGGGGGTGGTGGATGTAGTGCGGATGATGAAAATTATCGTGTAGCTGGTGAAATGGCGGAACAATGCAGAGGAATGATGGAGGGAAGCCTTGGTGAAGGTTGGCGGAGCGCAGAGGAAATTTAAATGAAAAACCTTAACAAACTCGACCTTTGAACAAATATATGCAATGGGATGGGCGGATGTATGGTGGATACACGTGGGGGTGATGTGGCGGGACCGGGCGATGGTGGAAAATTCAACAGCAGGGAAAACAAATCTAGACCGTCAGATCTCAAAGGAGATCGACGGTTGAAAATGTAGCGGAGGGCGATGAACGGTGGGCCAGGAGTACGGTGACCTTGGATTAAACCCTGTGCAACCCTATGGAATGACGACCGTTGGATGAGCGATTGCAGGTCGAATGGCTAAAAGCGATATCGCTCCGCTTCCTGTACTGAATGATAACGTGCGATGAGGTAGCGGTTTTGGAACAGTGCTGGAGCAACGTTTCGAATGCTGAGTGGAATCGCTGGGCAATGGGAAAATACCGCCTACCACCCAAAGGCGGTGCAATAGATAACACTGGGTTTGTGAACAGTGTCTGCGGGCGCGGGGACCACCAAGCGGGAATGAAGATCTGTTCGTTGATCTGTGGTTTAAACGAACGGCGGATGTGGTTGGAGAGGTGAACGTGAAGAACGATGGGCGCTTGCAGAGTTAACGGGGATCGTCCGATCTGCGATGATCGACGGTTGATATTGCCTCCGATACCAATTGAGATAAACACTTTTTTGGTTAGCGCCTGGTTTCGACACCCAGGTCACAAGGTGGAAGAAAAACTTAGGGGGCTGGCCGAAAGGTGCTAGCCCTATTATAATGTTAAAGTGGGTTGTAACCCATTTCAGTGCATTTTAAAGCCAAAGGATGGTATCGATATGGAACAAAGGTGAGAATTTGGCTAGACAAAGGGTAAAGGTGGGTTTTCAAGGGGATTTGGGGAGATCAAGGGGACCATAAAAGGGGGGAATTTGGGATGGAAAGGGGACCTGGGAAAAGGGAAAAAAGGATAAAATGGGGGGAATTTGGGATGGAAAGGGGACCTGGGAAAAGGGAAAAAAGGATAAAATGGGGGAAATTTGGGATGGAAAGGGGACCTGGGAAAAGGGAAAAAGGGATAAAATGGGGGAAATATGCAGAGCTACAAGGGGCGAAATAAGGCCTTTTTGGAGCAGAAATTATGTAATCAATGAGACCTTATAAAAGGAGTCAGCAGAGGGAAATTTATCAAAGGCAAGGCATAGGAGACTTCAAGGATGATGTGTCTTCACGGGAGATGCATTCCTTGAAGGCTCAAAAACAATTTAGCCCCCTACTTTTCCTATCAAAAATTTACAGGGGGGCTAACAGTGGCTCCACATGGGGATGGAATTTTCTTGAAGGAGTCAAGAATTCAGAGGATGAATCTTTGGTGTAGGCCAGATGCCTGCTGCTTGGCACATCCCTTTGTCTCTTTAGATCAGCTACCACAATATGAAGACATTACATTAGCAGAAACACTTTTCCCAACAAACTACCTACCCACACTACAATCCTAGCATTTTTTCTTCATCTAGGGTGCATTTGAGCTAGCATACCCTTTTCATATTTTTATTTTTTACAAACAAGGAAATAAACCTATTCTATTTCTACCCTTATTACTCCATGAGACCAGATTAGATTGTTGGTCTCAGATGTTTCTCTACCTAATCTAATATCTACTGGGATTAAATTGTCCAGTATATTTCTTCTCTACATTCTACAATAGAAATTTAAAAACAGTCAAACCAGGATTAGACAGTCTGGTTTGCTGTTGATCCAAGGCATAAAGACAGTTTCACATGGACATAAAATTGCGGAAAACTGAAAACAAACTGTGAAGGCTCAAAATCTGGAACTTGAAGTATCCTTATTCTCTTTGTGACTCAAGTTTTGAGCATGTTAGAGTCACTTATTTTCTTCATTTCAGCTCTTGTTTTGGGCGTGTTAGAGCTGATTCCTCTTTCTTCTTTGCTGGTCCAGGTTTTGGGAATGTTAGGACCAGTTGTTTTACTTTCTTTGGCTCAGGTTTTGAGCTTATTATAGCCAATATTTTGCACATCAGAGGTTCATGTTTTAAGCATGTCTGAACCTCTCTTTTTCCCTGTTTTTGAAACATTTTTCTCTTTTTTCTTGAAAATAAAAAAATGCAATGGTATGTACAATGGTAATGGAAACTAGAAATTGTAAATCAGCAAAAGTAGCGTTTGAGCATCCTGCCATTGACAGGACCCCCAAACAGCTCTGTACCATCTAATTCCTGTAGGAAAAATGCATTTGGACCCACAGTGGCCTGGATGATGTATGGACCTTGCCACAGACTATCAAACTTGTTGTGCTTTCCTTTATCCTCCCTTCTTGAGTCCCACTTCAGAACTTTATCCCCAATTTTGAAATGAATAGCTTTGGTCCTTTTGTCAAACAATTTATTTATATTCTCCTGAACTTTCACTACTCTGTTGTAGACCTCTTCCCTCGTTTGCTGGAGATGAATTGTTTGGTTTATTCTTCTCACCATACTTTCTTCTTCTATTTGAATCTCTTGGACCAGCTTAATCACTGGTACCCCAAGGCTGGTAGGAAACACTGCTTCCATTCCATAGATAAGCTGATAAGGTGACATGCCAATATATTTCTTTGTTGTAAGCCTGTCAGCCCACAAAGCATGTATTAGCCTGTCAGCCATGACTTTTTGTTCTCTTCCAGCAGCGTCTTGATGATGATCACCAGGCTCTTGTTTGATGATTCAGCTAATCCATTACCTTGAGGGTAATAGGCAATTGAATGACCAAGTGCTATTTGATACCTGTGACAAAAATCAACCATTTTATTGGATCCGAAAGCAGTAGCATTATCAGTGATTATTTTCCTTGGGCAGCCAAATCGAGAAAGGATATGACCTTCTAGGAAATAATGATGACTGAATTTGTGGCATTCCTAGTAGGTATGGCCTCTATCCACTTAGTGAAATAGTCTGTGGTTGTTAGGATCCATTTTTTTTGTGCAGAAAAAGCAGGGTGAATTTCCCCTATGAAATCTAGGCCCCATTGCAGAAAGGGACCTTCAACAGTGATGGGTTGTAGAGGTAAGGGGAGGAGTTTTCTTTTGCCTTAAAAAATCTGGCATTTGTGGCAGGCAATGATCATTTTATGGACATATTTGAAGAGTGTAGGCCAATAGTAGCTAGCTCTGAGTATTTTTTTTGCAGTGGCCTTCTAGCTCAAGTGGCCTCTACACTCTCCTGCATGGAATTCTTGTTTAATCCTCTCTACCTCGTTTTCAGGAAAAAATTTAAGCAATAATCCATTTGGGTTCTTCCAGTATAAGAAGTTATTCAATATGCAATAGCTCCTGGCTTTTAGCTTTAAGAATCTGGCCTTGGTATTTGATAGTTTAGGAGGGGCATTGAGGTGTGTAAGCACATACAAAATGTCAGAATACCAAGGAGAGCTCTGAAAATTTTCTTCAATAGTGGGATCAGGCAATTCTTGTTGCTCATCTAAGGTATTTACCATGTTAATGTCTAGGGCTCGTAGATTTGATTCAGCCATTAATTGAGCTAGGCCCTGACCTTTAATCAGTTTGGTGGGTTTTATCTCAAGGTCGTATTCTAAGATCACAGCAATCCATTTGCCCCTTTTCCCATCTGGGTCCTGGGACAAAATGTCTTTAACCACTATATTTGGCACATAGGTTAGGGTATGGGAATGTAGTATGTGTACCCTAAATTCTTTCAAGGCCTTAATCAGAGCATAGGCATGTTTCTCCATTATGTTGTATTTCAAGGGTGCATCTCTGAGTGCTTTTCTGAAGAAAGAAATGGGTTGTTCCATTCCC
Organism: Pinus albicaulis; assembly: GCA_034641835.2. Lineage (NCBI taxonomy): Eukaryota > Viridiplantae > Streptophyta > Pinopsida > Pinales > Pinaceae > Pinus > Pinus albicaulis. The sequence goes on from CM076582.1 coordinate 993,853,460, forward strand.
TCTGGATTTTTCTGCAGTAGAACTGCAGCTATTGTATGCTTGGAGGCAAATGAAAAAATTAGGAAATCTTTTGAAAAGTCTGGGCTGATTAGAACAAGAACCTAGGTGAGTGCAAGTTTTACTGACTCAAAATATCTCTTAGCTTCAATAGTCCATTTAACTCCTACACCTTTCTTCAGCATGTTAGTCATTTTTCTAAGGTGTTCAACTAGATTGGGAATAAACCTCCTAAGGAAGTTAATCTTCCCAATGAAGGACTGTAATTATTTGATGTTTCTTGGGTGTGTGACCTGTAGTATTCCCTCAACTCTTTGTGGGTCTATCCTAATTCCTTTTTCAGATATAACGTGGCCAAGAAGCTTTCCTTCTTGTATCCCAAAGACAGTCTTTTTAGGATTCAGTGACAGACCATACCTTCTGCATTTTTCAAACAATCTTCTCAGGTGTTCTAGGTGTTCTTCCTCAGTCTTAGAATAGACTGTTATGTCATCCAGGTAGATGACAATGAAGTGTCCTATTTCATCTGAAGAATCTATGTCCATCGCTCTTTGGAAAGTTGCACCAGCGTTCATCAATCCAAAAGGCATCTTCACATACATAAAGGTACCCCATGGAGTGGTAAAGGTTGTCTTGAGTTGATCTTCTGGGATTACTAAGACTTGGTTGTAACCTGAAAAACCATCTAGCAGGGAGATCCTTTTAGAGCCTACTACCCTCTGAAGAATATGTTCCATTTTAGGCAAAGGGTAATTGTCTTTGAGTGAGGCTCTATTAAGATTCCTGAAATCGATGCATAATCTGATCTCACATGTTTTCTTTCTCACAGCCACTAGGTTTGATACCCAATCAGAGAACCTCACAGGCACGATTAAGTCCTCATAACTCCAAGCAAACACATCAATGAATTCCTTGAATAGATCAATGTATTTCTTTTTCATGTTTGCAGGCAGAGACTTAGCCAGTTTGATCATTTTGGGTTTGTCTTCAGTGCCTATGTTGCATTCCTCAACATTAGAGTCTGCATGTTCTATAGTGGGCTTTTTTGCTACATCATCAAAGTCAAAAAGGTCTTCTAAAGGGGCCAGACCTCGAGGTATGTTCTTATCTTTGGTCTACAGCACCTCTACTTCTTCACTATCTGTGTTTTCACATTTTCCGTATGGATTTCCAATCTGTTCATTTAAAAAGTTTATTTCTATGTTACAAGGTGTTTCTTCCTCATCTGAGGACTCTTCACTTAGGCAGCTACTGTCAGATTTGGAGTCTGAATTAGAAAATTCAAACTCGTTTCTTCCTACCAGGAAATCTTCAATCTATTTGTCTCCTTCAAAAACCTGCCAATAGTTTTCATTGTCCAACACTACAAGTCTGAAATTGGTCTGAATGATGATTTTTTGGTCACTGGGAGTCTTAGGGTAGGAAATAGCTAGGCAAGCTAATCCGTTCGCAATGACATTTTGACTCCTAGGAACAAACACTAATTCGTATTCAACAAACGTTTTCAGTAAATCCATAGTGTCGTTCCTGTAGGCTCGCAGTCTAGGATGTTTCGTTGTATATTCACCATTCACCTGTTTAATAATCAGCTCAGAGTCTCCACGCACGGTTATCTTGTGGGCTCCTAATTTTTTCAACAGGGTTAAGCATAGGATCAGAGCCTCATATTCTAAAATATTGTTCGTACACTTGAAGTGTAGGTTGCAGGCATGGCTCTCTGCGTAATCGCTCTCTGTGTTATGTATCCACACTCCTGCCCCAGCAGTTCTCCTGGTGCATGACCTGTCGAAATTCATTTCCAAAAAGGGTTCATTTTCTGTTTTATCTTCACTTCCTTCCCTACAGCTGGGTTTGCCATCATGTAGCATTATAGGAGCTGCGCTAGGCTGTGGGTCATTTTGTTTTTTGTTATGGGTGTGGAAAGCAGAGAGGTGACTAGTTGGTTGATCGTGTTCTGTTTCTGGTTCACTTTGCGTTGTTGTTTCAGTGCACTGTTCAAATTTTTCTACATCTTCCTCCTCTGAGTCTAGGGTAGCCATTATGTTAAAGTCTATTGGCTCTGTTTCATCATGTGTACCTTTTCTTGTATCTACGTTTTCAGATTCTGGTCCCCCCAAAGATTCATCATTATAGAAGATAAAGGAATCTAGGTCTGTATGTACAGAGTATAGAGGAGAATTTTCAAGCTTTTTAGGGCTACTAACCAGAAATTTCATTTGTGCTTCCCTGTACAGTCTTCTAAGTTGGCCAAAGATTGGGATTGTGGCATAAGCCCCATCCATCTGCGTTGTTCCTTGCATCTTGGCTCCCCATGATCTTGATAATAACATGCCATATTTGGGTGGCACATCTGCCACAACAACATCCATGACCATACATTTTGCTGGAATCTGGGCAAGGCTCACACATAAATCTTTGATCAGGCCAAGACACTTTAATAGAGTCAAATGAATATAGGTCTTTATAGGGACGGGTTATCTCTAGGCCTAATCTTTCCATTACTATTTTAGGCATCAGGTTGTGTGATGCCCCAGAATCATGCATTGCATTGTGGAGAATCTTATCATGGATATTAAGACTTATATAAAAAGGGGGCACTACCCCTTCCTGAAACTTTCCTTCTATCTTTGGACCAAACAGAAGGGCAGGTTGATCATCACTCATATTTACAGTGTCATTGTTCTCACCTAAATTTAATGCTTTCAAAATTTGGTCTTTATATACATCCTGAGTGGCCAGCTCAGAGAGTGGGACAGAGAGTTTAATTTTTGCAATCTCACTCTCCAAATTGAAAGTGGATTGACTCTTTGGAACGTTCAAATTTGTTTTTTTAGTCACCACCTTAGTGACTGAATCAGTGTGTTGATTCTCACTATGTACAGTGTTAGAAACTATTTTATCAGGAGCACTAACTGCAGTGTCGGTGCTACTTGTTGGTTGACCTTGTGTATCGGTGTTTTGGTTATCTTTTTCTTTGTTCTTTCCAGAACCCTCAACTTCCGATTTGTTACTTTCAGCAGTTTCTTTAGAAGTTTTCTCAGGTCTTTTCTTGATGGTGACCTTAGAAGCTTTTGGTTTGGCAGTTTCTTGGCTCTTTTTGCTTCTAAGTTCATATTTTTCTCTGACCTGCATCATGGCATTTTCAAATCCTAATCTGTAATCTTCAGATTCTAACCATTCCTCATCCCAACAAGAGGGTGAGGATTGATCTTCTTCTGAGTAATAGTTATGGATTGAATATTATGTTTCAAACATGTTTATTATATTTCCCTCAGACTCTTCTATGATTCCCTCATCTTCATCCAAGAATTTCTCTTGGAAAGGGGGAATAAATTGCTGATCTAATTCTCTTTGTCTATTGGGAGGGGTGTTGTTTCTTCTAAAGTTCTGGTTCTGGTTATGGTTTTGATTTCTGTTTTGGTTACTAACTGTGACAACCATTTTTTCCATCATTTGGTATAGCTTCTCCACTTTTTTAGATATATGGTCATGATTTGGATCAGATGTGGAAGCTACATTGTCATCTCTATATGTTACCCCTTTCTCAGCTCTTAATCTTGCTCTTTTCTCAATCAGATTTGCCTCTATGTTCACTGCTCCTTTCTGCATTTCCTCCAATGTGTTGTATTCTTTATCCCTAAGCTAATAGACCATGTCAGCATCAAAGCCTTCGAGGTATTTCGCTAGAGCCATACCTTGGGGAGGTTTCATGTGTGAAGGGAGAGCATTGTAAATGTTGTTAAATCTTGTTGTGTAATCATGGACACTCTCTCCTACGTTTCTTTTAAGGCTCATATATTCTGCTAGGAGTTGGCGAGGGTTGGCCTTAACTTCCCATTTGTTTATGAAGGTTTGATATAGAGTTGGGAGGTCATTTATGCTACTCGGAGGTAGGCCCTTAAACCATTTCTTCACATCACCCCCTAAGCTCTGAGCAAAGATTCTCATTTTGACTGTATCATCATCTATCTCCATGTAGTCAAAAGAATCTTCCATCCTATCTACATGGTGTTGGGCTGTGGTAGACTCTTTTGCAGTGAATTGAGGGATCTTTGATTGATAATCATTGGGCAAGGGGACTAGAGGCTGAGGTAAAACCAGAGGTGCATACCAGGCTGCCATGATGATGTTTTGATGAGGTAAAGGGTTGACTTGGGCAGCTAGTATGTGGATGATAGGGATATTATGACCAGCAGAAGACTGATGAGCAGATTTAGGGTGACATAGCCCCAAGTTTTGTATGAAATGTATATCGGGAGATGTAGAGGGAGGAGTCTGTCTATTCCCAAGGTGTCCACCACTTTGGGGTTGTGAACCGGGAAGCTCAAGTTCTGGCTAGTCTAGAACACTGAATGACCTAGTTCTTGGTAATCTATCGAGTATGTTTAGGTCAATATGAAAGTGTGATAGAGCTGTAAGTTCTTCAGGTGCAGATTTATCTCTATAGATGTGATTGGAAATAGTTGATCTTTCAAGTGTAGGAGATATCTTGAGGATGCTCTCAGGGTTATCAACTATTTCAGGTGGGTTTGGGTTGGGATAAGCTCTTGTGTGAATGGTTCTTGAAGCCAGAATGTTGTTTTCTAACCAAGCAGCTTAACCCTACTTGTTACTTCTACTGTGGTTGATGTTGTTATGGAGGCTGGTCTCCCAGTGGAGTCTTATGTGAAACCAAGATAATCAGCAGGCCTACTAATCACCAGTGGAGTCTTTGAATCGTTTAGGAATTATGGAGTTTCCAGGTGGAAGCTCAGGATGTTTTTGGAGGGTACGTTCTCCACCACAGTGCTTATGAGTTTCCCCCTTTCAGGGATATCCTCCAAACACAGCAAAATCTAACCAGAGATTGACTGGGACGAATTTTACCAGATATGTCACCTCTGAAAGAGTGTGAGATCCGGAGGCTACCTGGCCCTTTCCAGACTCTGTCTAAGAGTATGTGAGAAAACATAACAATCATGTAGAGGTTGAACTGTGAATAGGAATGTTTAACTACCAACCTAACCAGAGATTGTAGGTTTTCTGAGCGTTATGATATAGTAAGGTGAGGAAAACTCAGAAATTCCCCAGCAGAGTCGCCATTATGTTGGGGTTCCCATGTTTTGGCAAGGTTGGAAATACCAAAATATGAGACAACATCAAAACCACTTTCAGACCTCAGGATCTAGCCCTCCTGGGTCCAGAGAGGGATCTCTCTATGATATGTCAAAGGTATATGACTTTGAAGCTCATTGTTAAGATGTTAGGCTAGTTATAGGCACGAGGTTTGTTTGTTTGATTTGTTTGTTTGGTTGCTGGTTATCAGGAAAGAATGGTTCAATGTAAGACAAGTATGAGCAAAGAGGAAAAGGGAAAAGGTGAAGTATTCCAGGGAGCATTCAAAACCATTGGGAAATGGAGTCAGGAAAGGATTTGCTTGCTAATCAATAGGCAGGCTTTCGATTGGGCTAGTCATCTAAAACGTTGGATCTTAAAGATGACAGTGTGAGATGGAATGATAAGAGAGGAAAAGACAACATAGTTTCAGGGCACAAAGTTAAAGACCAGCTGGTCGCACAAGGATCCTAGTGGACAGGACTAACTCTAATCCCCAGTGTTCCCAAATCTTCCAACTAAATCCTTAACAAGAAATATCTAAGAACAAATACACTTAATTCATACATCAGAGAACAGGCAATAACATCCACTACACTGGTTAAATTAACTGAAATTGATTCTTAGATAACACATTTAGAAGAAAAACATCGATGGCAAGGAGAGCAGAAACATAGGGTACCTAACAAGGGTAAATCCTATGCCAATATTCTGATGCAAGCCAGTAGAAACGAAATGAAATGAATATAACATAGAGATAGGAAAACATCACCACTACTTTAGATCAGGATCCAAAGAAATGTGCTTGTCATATTAAATAGCAATAACAGTCAAGTAAAACATTGCCAATAGCTGAATACTCAGTCTGAAATCATATTCCTCAGCCTATCTAACACTTTACACAGAGGTTGTGTCTCAAAAGAAACTACTTGCAATTCTCTGATAACTGATCAACAACCTTTACAATGATTTTCTTCATGAATTTATAGCTCCAGAGGAGCAGAGAAGGTAGGTGAAGAACTAAATGCAGTATTAAAAACTCCAGAAGAGGAAGAAGGCCGAAGCCCACTATGTATAAATTCTTTGCATTAATCTGGGACACCCTTGAGTGAAAGAGTGGTCTTCGTCAGATTTCCATTAACTCCAGGTATGTCTCTGATGTACTTTGGCTGCAGTGCTCTGTAGTACTTATGGTGATCTGAACAAAAATAAATCAATGATTCAAGTCTGCCATGTTGTGTAGCTAATGCTACTGATATCGTAGGACCGTTGTCAGGGTGGGAAATCCTTTAGGAACACGATATAGAATAAAAGTTGTATGGGCATTCTGTCCTTTCTGGGGAAAACATTATGCTGGTGTACAACCCTTGATATACATGAATTTCTGTATGTTGTACACTTCGTGTGATTCATGACATCGCTAATCTGGTGCTTTGCCTTTAAATCCCTATATTAAGGCTCAAAGCTCTTCGTTTAACTGGTTTATCACTAGCTGGTATTTCTCTGCCACTTCATAAATGTCTTGATCTACAGAATCCGGGCTTTAATGGCGTCGGATAGGTTTTTTGTGGAGATTGAACTGTCCTGGGATAATTTTTATGCCGCCGCTACCTTTCCAAGTATTTCCATTGTAGTACCAGCTTCCAAATTCAACCTTCCCTGCGCAACACGCCATTACAATAGTACAATTGAACCATGGCAGTTTCATGCCTTTCTGAAACCCTGCAAAATGTGAAAACAAGTTAAGAAAACAATGGGGGTGGTGGATGCAGTGCGGATGATGTAAATGATCATGTACCTGGTGAAATGGCAGAACAATGCAGAGGAATGATGGAGGGAAGCCTTGGTGAAGGTTTGCGGAGCACAGAGGAAATTTAAATAAAAAACCTTAACAAACTTGACCTTTGAACAAATATATGCAATGGGATGGGCGGATGTACGGTGGATACACATGAGTGTGACATGGCAGGACTGAGCGATGGCGGAAAAGTCAACAGCGGGGAAAACAAATCTGGACCATCAGATCTCAAAGAAGATCGACGGTTGAAAATGCAGTGGAGGGAGACAAACGGTGGGCCAGGAGTACAGTGACCTTGGATTAAAACCCGCGCAACTCTGTGGAACGACAACAGTGGGATGAGCGATTGCAGATCGGATGGCTGAAAGCGATATCACTCCGCTTCCTGTACCGAACAATAACGTGTGATGAGGTAGCGGTTTTGGAATAGTGTTGGAGCCACGTGTCGAATGCTGAGTGGAATCACTGGGCAATGGGAAAATACCGCCTACTGCCCAAAGGCGGTGCGATAGATACCACCGGGTTTGTGAATAGTGTCTACGGGCACAGGGACCACCAGGCAGGAATGAAGATCTGTCCGTTGATCTGTGGTTTAAATGAACGGCGGATGTGGTTGGAGAGGTGAACGTGAAGAACGATGGGCGTTTGCAGAGTTAACAGGGATCGTCCGATCTGCGTCGATCGACGGTTGATATTACCTCCGATAACAATTGAGATAAGCACTTTTTTGGTTAGCGCCTGGTTTCGGCACCCAGGTCACAAGGTGGAAGAAAAGCCGAGGGGGCTGGCCGAAAGGTGCTAGCCCTATTATAATGTTAAAGTGGGTTTTAACCCATTTCGGTGCATTTTAAAGCCAAAGGAGGGTAGAGATATGGAACAAAGGTGCGAATTTGGCTAGATAAAGGGTAATGGTGGGTTTTCAAGGGGATTTGAGGAGATCAAGGGGACCATAAAAGGGGGAAATTTGGGATGGAAAGGGGACCTAGGAAAAGGGAAAAAAGGATAAAATGGGGGAAATTTGCAGAGCTACAAGGGGCGAAATAAGGCCTTTTTGGAGCAGAAATTATGTAATCAATGAGACCTTATAAAGGGAGTCAGCAGAGGGAAATTTATCAAAGGCAAAGGCACAGGAGACTTCAAGGATGATGTGTCTTCAGGGGAGATGCATTCCTTGAAGGCTCAAAAATAATTTAGCCCCCTAATTTTCCTGTCAAAAATTTACAGGGGGGCTAACAAGCAAAAACATTCCCAAACAATCTACCTACCCATACTACAATCCTAGCATTTTTTCTTCTAGGGTGCATTTGAACTAGCAGACCCTTTACATCAATTTATTTTTTACAAACAAGAAAATAAACCTATTCTAAATCTACCCTTATTGCTCCATGAGACCAGATTAGACTTTTGGCCTCATAGTTTCTCTACCTAAACTAATATCTGTTGGGATTAGACTGTCCAGCAAATTTCTTCTCTACATTATAAGACAGAAATTAAAAACATTGAAGCCAGGATTAGACTGTCTGGCTTGCTGGACCTTGCAGAAATTAAAAAAACTAACTACATGTTCACAGACTGAGCTTTATTGAGCTTTCCCTACCTACCCTACTCTACTAGGAAATCTCTGATGTTCTAGGTGATACAATAATGCCAATGCAGCCAGTCAAGCAGTAACAAAAAAGGATATGAGCACTAACTGCCTGTCAGAGATAACCACAGGGTGTTCTGCATGTGGTTCTTCAAAACTGAGGTCACCATCAGTAGTGACCACTCTTGATGAATTTTTCCTGTGCTAAGAATCAATGCTGGAGCATTTGAGCTAATCAGGGCCTCCATGTATTCTGCCACAGGATCAGTGAACAGATGATGTACGCTTTCTTATTTTAGGCCTTCCATGACTGGTAGGTTGTCTACATCCTGGGTAGCTTCGATTAGTGCATCTTCCACTGCATCTTCATTGTGGCTCTTGAGAACCGAATCATCTTCTTCTTGTACTTCGAAAAGCAGCAAAATTTCTTCATTTTTAGGGGGCGGGAGACTTTCCAAAAATTCTTTGGGGTCTCTGAACTGATATGATCTTTCTTGTGAGTTCAAAAGTTTGATCTCAGCTTCATATCTCTCAACCACCAAATCTAGAAACATTTTCTTAAGCACAGGTTGAGTATCGAGTTTTGAGCTGAGTAGGACAGTCTTTGGAAGGTCCTCCCATTCAATTTCTGCCAGTACACTTGCTAGTCCATACTGAAACTCTGCTATGAGGCTCAGATGCATTTCTGCAAATTTTTCAGAGTCTTCCATTAATGAAGTGACTGGATCTTTAGCACGGCTGATACTGTTATGAAGGTTGGTCTCCCAGTGGAGTCTTGTGAACACACAGATAATCAGCGGCCCACTAATCACCATTGGAGTCTGCTATTTAGGAACTGTGGAGTCGCCAGGTGGATGATTTAATATTTTACTATCCACCATAGTGGTTTACCAAATCAAGGCTGATTGGTCTCTTCCCTAGTGGAGTCGCCATTATGTTTGGGTTCCTATGTTTTGGCAGATTCGGCAATACCAAAAGATAAGACAACATCAAACCACTTTGGGGCCCTAGGATCTAGCCCTCCTAGACCCGGAGAGGGATCTCTCCAATAAAACAAAGAATGATATATCTTTGAAGCTCAAATTGAGATATTAGGCTAGGTATGAAGCACAGAGGGGGGTTTTAAATGTTTTGGTTGGTTGGTTGCTAGGCTGGTCACGAGATCATAGACTGAGAAAGTAATGGGAGAAAAGGGAACAAAGCAGCAGGATGTTTTAGCAAAGAAGATAGGTCAAGAAAGTGTCATCCATTGGGCTATGGATTCATGAAAGGTAATTGCATGCATCAACTAGACAAAGCTTTCAGAGGGAAATTCATCTAATACTAAAGGATCTTTTAGATTAGATGGTGGGATGGAACATTAAGGAAAGAAAGTGAAAGAAGGAAAGCAACCCAATTTCTATCTATATATCAGGTTAGAGGTCATTTAACTCTAGACCTACTTGGACATACTCATAGGCATCTCAAAGTAGGAACAAAGGGGCAACTTATAGATCGAACCAGAGGTCATTTAACTCCAGTTCAGCTTTAGCATGCTCCAGGGAAAACAGAGATAAGCTTAACAGAGAGAACTTAGAAAGGCCAGCTGGTCACACAAGGATCCTAGTGGACAGGGCAAACTCTAATCCCCAATGTTCCCAAATATTCTAGCTTAAACCCAACCAGAACATCTAAGAACAGATTCATTCAATTCATACATCAGAGAGTAGGCAATAAAATCCACTACACTGGTTAAATTGACTGAAATCAACCCTCAGATAACACATTTATTAGAAAACATTGAGGGAAAGGAGAGCAGAGACATAGGGTACCTAACAAGGGTAAATCCTATGCCATATTTCTGATGCAAGCCCATAAGAAATGAAACAGTATGGAAATGTAATAAACAGAGTTAGAAGAACATCACCCATAGTAATAGACCAGGATCCTATGAAATGTGCTTGATCAATTGATGCAAAACCAGTCACATACACTGAGCTCAATGGTTGTTACAATCCAAACTTCTCCTCCCAGCCTACTACATACAACCACTCTGCTACTCCCTCCCAAGTCTGTTCTAACAGTCTAAATGAATCCCTCTAACTACAACGACAGCAGCCGAACAAAAACCTCTACAAAATGTTCTCAGGAATTCTTATAGGGGAAGACAACAATAGGAGTAGATGATAAACATTGAATGGATCTCATTAAGACTAAGCGGAGGTAGGTCGAATGCCCATTCCGCAGGATGGCTCTTCATTAACTGTGTGTACTCTGAAGCATGGTCCAGAATTCTTGCTATTAACTCCAAGTATGTTCTTCTGAAGAAATCTGACTGTTGGCACTCTATGGTAGCTTTCTGAATTTGGTTAACCGGATGAAACTCTGCGGGCCTCTCCATACCTCCATAACTGTTGTCTGACAGTCTTAAAGAAGCTTCTGTCAGTAAAATATATTTAAGGGCTCGAGGAGGCATGGAGACTTCTGTAGGAGGTGTCATTTCGGAAAAACGGAGCTCTACATGACATAAAACACAGATACAGCTTTGTTTTTTGTGCTCTGGTCTTCGACTACATCCTTTCCTCTGAATGTGGGGTTAAATATTAATTACATCAATAATAGGCATTAACCCCATTTGAATCTCTTCTGCTGGTCCGCTAGCAAATGCTGAAATGGCCATCTCTGTGTTGTATGCATAATAAAATAGACCTGTTACAGACCCAGGCAGTGGTGGTGGAGGAATGCTGCGGAGGCCCGGAGGAAAGGTGGCGAAACAGTTGAGATCAGTGAAAATAACGAAGGGTGGCGGAAGAAATGGTTATTAGTGTAAAAAACCAAAGATCATCGCTTGAGAGAATTACAAAGGAAAACACGGAAAAACGATGAAGCGGAGCCACGAATGTGGGACCCGGTCATGGTGGAGGGCGAGTAGATCAGGACCGTCGGATCTTATGTGAGATCAACGGCGGGGATGAAATCGGAGGATCGCTTATCGGAAGGAGCGGAGGAGTGGCAAGGCAGAAGTTTGCGATTGCGATTGGGAGGAAAGCCTTTGTAATAGTAAAACGAATGAATTTTAAACTTTACAAAGGAAAAGGGGGTTTTTGTCATGAATGGAAGGGGAACCGTATGGTGGGACCCAAAGGTACGAATCGCAATCAGAAATCAGAGTCGGGAGTAGGGCGGAGTGGAAAGCGCAAGACCTCTTATGCGATTGGGGAAAACCCTGTGTAAAAATGAAAACAATACAAATTTCCAATTTACAAAGAGAAGGGCCTTATATTATATGAAAAGGTGGAAGTATGGTACGGTGGGCCCGGCGAGTCAATCGCAATCGGAGATCGAGAGCGGGGGTTGCGATCGGGTGATCGGGAGATGGTGCGATTGGGCGGATCGGAGGTCGGAGCGATCGGAGGTGGACATGCGATGCGATCAATCACATCACAAATTTTTGCGATGAACCGATCAGGGGACTTCACATAAATTTTGTGATTGCGATCCAAGTGGGGGTGCGATAAAGCACCGGCCGTCCGATCTAAACGGTAGATCAATGGTGTAAAACGCGTCGCGGGTCTTATAGACCCACGCCAATCGCATCGGAGTTTTTCTGTTGTAACAAAGAAAATGCGTTTGCCCGACACTCCAATTTCTATTGGTGCTCAAGACTTAAGCGCTTGGTCTTAGCGCTGGGGCGTATGGGGAAGTGGTTGAGGGGCTTGCGGCAAAGGGGCTAAGCCCTATTATAAAGTTAAAAGGTGGGTTTTGGCCCATTTTTAATGAATTTTGGGACTAAAGAAGGGTAACGATAGAGGGATAAAGGGTGAATTAAATCAAACCAGGGGTATGGGTAGAATTTGGAGGGGATTTTGGGAGGATTTGGAGGGTAAAAAATGGAAATAGAAGGGGAAGGAAAGAGGATGAAAACAAAGGCTTAGAGGGAATGAAATAAGAGGGAAAAGGAGGCCTTTGGGCATTTCTTCACAAACAGAGAGGCTTTATAATGGAAATCAGCAGAGGGGATTTTATCAAAGGAAAAAGGCACAAGGAGGCTTCAAGGATGATGTGTTTTCAGGGGAAATGCATTCCTTGGAGGCTCAACAACATCTTAGCCCCCTGTTTTCTTGTCAAAAAAGTTATGGGGGGCTAACAATATAAAGAAGAAAAAGGTAATAGTGTTGATTGATTCGGGGAGTACCCATAATTTTATTCATTGTAAGGTAGCCAAGAAATTTAATTGCTTCTTAAACCTTGTACTAGAATGCCAAGTGATGGTTGCAAATGGAGGAACTATAAATTTCTCTGTAAAATGCCACAATATCAATCTAACCATGGGGGAATATGTATTTAATAGTCCAATGCTTTCCATTCCAATGGGAGGTGTTTATGTTGTACTAGGAGTACTGTTGCACTGAAAATTGTCATCTTGACATTCTGCTATTTGTATGAGCTCATTATCACTCATACTTCCTCCTTTGCAAGTCTAACACATCAGTTTTTCATGTCAATCCTTGAAAATAAGAGAAAATTTCTTAAAAATCTCCTTAACTCTGGTATCGCACTTTCTCTTCATCTTGCCTGCGGTCCCGCACCTAATGTTCATGAATCCTGTGTACCTGAATGCACTTTCTCTGTGTTATGGGTGTGGACCCCTGTAAAAGATTAAAAAGGTGCAAGTAAACTCAAAAATCTCACTTTCAGTAAATTCTAGAAGCCTCTAGAAAGAATCTTGCGGTGGCAGAACCGCTCTTTTGAGGTTCATGTATCCCTTACCTTAAGGAGCTAACCCCTTGATGTGAGGAGCTTATCCCTTTGAAGGAGGATTCTATCCCTTCATAGTTGGAACTGAAACCTCCTCTTTTGAACTATAAAAAGAGGCATTGGGTAGCCTCAAGGGGAGTTGAAGCTTTAGAATTATTTGAGGTTAAGTGCTGTTGGGATTTAGACTCATTTAACTGAGATTTTGTGAGGAGAGATAACATACCTCTATCTGTCTCAGTTGGAAGAGTGCAAGGCTTGTCAGAGTAGAGTAGATTCCTGCTTCGGACCCCGGGAAGGCCTATTCAACATCAAGGCTAAGGTTGTAACGTTTTCCTTCTTTCAAAGTTAATACAAATGAATTCATTTTTCTCAATAAGCTGTTAATTAACTGTTTATTTCATGGATTGCTTGATCACCATGATAGGCATGATTTATAATATTTACTATACAGGCACTATTTATTTTTTTCTTGTTTGTGACTGTAGTTCTTTAAAGATAACTCCTTCAAGTGATCGAGGGACAACTACTTCGAACAAGCATTGAATCTATGATAAGACTTTAACACCTTTATAGTATTCTTTTGTAAATCACATGTGTCTAGAGAAAGATAGGTTTATTTGGATTTTTTTTACTAGATTACTTTTTGGTACTAGGGAGATCGATCTTCTCCGCAAGATTGATTTATCCGGTCAACAAATTGGCGACTCCGCTGGGGAAGGATTCTTGTTTTTTTATTTCCCTTATTTTGACTTGAGAAACTGATTTTTCTGGTTTTTGATTGATGGATACTTGTCTGGGTATCTTATCTTTACTTTTATTTTCAAATTTTTGAAATCTCTTGTGTTTTTCTTGAACTTTTCTGGGGACTGCACTTTGTTTTCTTGCACAGTGCGGGCAGTTTCGCACTTTCCCTAAGTAACCAGTGCGAGACCGCACCTGTTACTTCTGGGGCCTACGGACCCTGTTAAAATTTTTAAAAAACTCCATATTTCTCCTTCCAGTTTATGTTTAATTTGATTTAGGGTTTCTAGTATCTGCCCAGATCTGTATTGTTCCTATCAAAAGCCTCTTGTGAGTGATTTCCAACAGTATTAGTGTTTTAGGTGATTTTCTAGAAGTTTTGCATACTTGGATTGCTTTTCACTTAGTCTTTGTAGTGACTCAAAGATTGGAAGTTTGAAATACCTCAGATTACACTGGTCTTTTTCTCTTCTTGATGAGTGTGACTTGGTTATAAAATCCATCCTTTCTTGAGAAATAGATCTAGTTGTTTCTTTGCAAATCTTTGAACAAACATTGTTATAAGTTTTGAATTTCTTTTTTACAAAAGGAAACATATCTGGATGTTTTTTGATTTGTTTGTTATTCTAGAAAAATGAATCCTTAGTTTATTGAACAACTAAGTACAACATTCTCAAAAAAAAATTAAAGCTTTTATTCAATTAGATTTTCGTAGTTTTGAGTGCTTTTTAGAATTTGTAGATATCTTTTGAAGGAAAATTGTTTTTTGTAGTTTCAAGTGTTGAAAGTGAAGGGATTTATTGTGAGAATTGATTATTTGTCTCTTTTTGAGTTCTTATTAAAAATACAAAAAGATTTTCTTCAATTTATTCTTCATGTTCAAAGAAAGAGTTGTCTCTTAAAAGAATTGCATTCTCGAACTCTTTCTTTAGCTAGAATTTCATTGAAAGAAAATGAATTGTTTATCATTTTAGGTGCATTTTTTAGTGTATTTGGAAGTTGAGTCTTCACACCATCAAAGTTTCATTTCCATACCTATTGACTTAAAGAACAGCCCATAAAAACAACGCTTAATTAAAATTGATCTAGTAATCTTTTTTATTTCTAGGGCTCTTATCACCAATATAGCTTAGGCTAGTATCTTGGAGTAGGGAGTAATTAACTCTCCAAGATAGTAAAAACAAACAAGTAGATAAATATTGCAGTAGGAAATAAATCCAATTGTAATTGGTACAATTTGGGAAGCTTCTCTTAAAGGAGTTAATCACGAGATCATGTCCGAACCTTTGAGACAATCAATTATGTTTCATTGGGAAAGATAGAAGATCTGCGCGCATTACAAATGGTAAACCTCGGATTAACCATTGTCGAGGAGCCTAGGGTCACTTGTTGGTAAACCTCGGATTGACCATGTCGAGGAGCCTTCAAGGGGATTGAGCTTTGTTACTCTACCCTTGCGTGTGGAATCAGATCGTAGACTATTCCCCCAGTTGTATTTGTTACTGTTGGTAACCTTAGTGTCCATAAGCTTAAGATTATTTCCTAAGGTGATGGTTAAGGAAAGATCTCACTGTACCTGGAGCAAACGTCAACTAGACTCACTTGGACTCTCTGGGGGTTTTCTTCATGTGAGATGGTTTTGTGAAGAAACTTGTGCCATTCTGTTTCATTAAGTAGGTTTTCGGGGTAACTGTTCCAACCGCCCTTTCTGTATTAAACTTCTACTAAGTTGCATTTCATCACCAACTAGTGTTTTTAGTACGGGAAGTTACTGTTTGTGCGTGGTTTGAACTCTTAGATTTTTTAGGCGTGTGCTTCAGTTGTTTGTTTCTTTAAATAATTTAGGTTTTTTATTGAAATTTTCTTTGTTTGTGTGTGATTGATTAATATTTAATCGTGGCAGAATTACCAAGACAGTCTCGGAGACTTTAGGGGAATCCCCCGAGTATACACCAAGTCATCTTGAAGGTCTGCGTGCTCTAGTATCATCTAGTAGTGGTAGAATTAGATCAACAGAAGTCGGAATTTCATCTATAGCTGTTCATCCTGATCATCAAATACCCACAACATAGCATATTCAAGAGTTGATTTCACTTTCTGAAGTTACTGGTAGTATTTCTCCTTCCAGTGAACTAGCTGAAGAACCTGAAATTTCTGAAACTGACACTAAACCTTCTATTTTGGAAACATCCTCAGGTTTTATTACTCCAACTTCTAGCGATCCTGGTTCACCTAGGGTAAGAAATATTATTACTGAAGATCTTCCATCTAGCCTCATTTCCATTGAAGAACTTGTCAATCCAAACGAAGAGATATCTCTTCCTGAATCCCCACAGTCTTTGAATCTTAGGGAGCGTGAATCCATTTTCTACAGCCCTATTAGGAGCAATGCTTGGTACTTATCTTTGACAATTTTTTTAGAAAATCTAGGTCTTGCTTTTTCTCCACCTCGAATTCCACTTCATCTTATGCCCAGAGGTTATTATCCTTCATCTATCATGTCAGGAGAATCATCAATGTTTTCCCAAACACCGGAAGCATTTTTACACGGTGGTCCTTCTGTTCCTTCGGGGTATTAGGCTCTCTCTGGTACTTTCTCAGGAGCAGCTCCTCGACCGATTGAACAAATATTATCATCTGGTATTAATGGAATTAAAACTGAAACATCAAACGTAGATAAAATATTTATGATGTCTGGTAATATTCTGAATCCTCAACCTTAAGGTAGTCAGTTACCACCTGGGGGACAACCTCAGGGAAATCAGTTACCACCTGGGGGGAAACCTAAAGGTAGTCATTTACCGCATGGGGGGAAACCTCAAGGCAGTCATTTACCACCTGGGGGGCAACCTCAAGGTAATTTTTTCCCAGGAAAAACGGTGGCACAATATTATTTTGGAGAACAACCTCAAGGACAGTACATACCTCAAGGTTATCAACCTCAAGGACAGTACATACCCCAGGGTCAACCCCAAACTCAATATATCCCTTAGGGTCCTTATCAACCCCAGATTCAGTACGTGCCTCAGGGTTATCAACCTAAAGGTCAGTACCCAACTCAAGGTTTCCAACCACCTTCTAGTCAATCATCTGTACAAGGAGCTGGAAATTTACGTCTTAATTATCAACCCTACGTTCAACCAGGCTATGGTCCTTAAATTCAACCTCCTACGAGACAATACCCTGGAATAAACATGGTGTGGGATCCATCCCAAATTCAACATACTATGCAACCTAATGTGCAGTTACCTAATCAACATGGACAACCTTTGGTTTCTGGTCCAACCCAAAAACCTGTCCAGCCTACCGTTCAAATCCCTGCACCTGGTTCTGTTCAGCAGCCTGGGCCTAGTACACCTCAGAATCCGCCTCAAACTGCTACAACTACTGCAACATCTGTTCAACCTACAACACCTGTTTCTGGAGTATCTGTAGCTCTGTTTTCTTCTATATCTGCATCCGTGCAAATCCCTCAAGTCTCTATACCCCAGTCTGGACCTATAGTTCAAACTTTGATCTAGATACCTACAAGACAAGCTGGGACAAGTACGATTGTCATGATTCAACCGCAATTCACATATCAACCGCACCAAGGATAGTATCAATTCGGTCCCGTTGCACAAAACCCAGTTTATCAGAATCAACTGTACCCTGGCTATACTTATCAACAGCCTCAACAACCATAGTTTGGTCCGGTTAATCCTGGTTTCCCAAGATTTTATACCATTCATAATGCAAATATGATTCCCAGCTATCCTGGGTATCCTCCTCCCATTACTTCTCTTGTTACGCAAAGTTTTCGCGACCCTAACTGTCAGCTACCATTTATTGCAACTTTGGATTTACCTGATTTGTCACGCCTTACGAATGATCCAATTTTCTATCATCCGTATTGGCCACCAATGCCACATAAGTTGCCCAGTGATATACCAAAATTTGAGGGTAATTCAGGAGAGGATCCATCAAATCACGTTAGGACTTATCACCTATGGTGTGTGTCTAATTCGATAATTGATGATTCAATTCGCTTACGTCTTTTTCAACGAACTCTTATTGGTCATGCCGCCAAATGGTACATTGAGTTACCATGAGGCTCTTTTAATAATTTCAGTCAGTTAGCAACTACCTTCTTAACTCATTTTCAGTTTCCTGTCAGATACAAAAATGGCACGGAACTATTGACTTCACTAAAACAATCAACATCCACGAATATTTCTAATCATATTCATGAATGGCAACGTAGAAGGCATTTAGTGAAATTTTTCATTCCGGATCAAATTTTGGCGGAATGGTTTGTTAAATCATTATTACCCAAAATCACTGAAGATGTAGATCAGGCCGGAGTTGTTACTGAGGAGCAAGTCATTGCTCAATATCAATACCTTGACCTCGTCTATACGCAGTCAGGTACTTTACATGAAAAAATCCCCGATCTTCCAAAACAGGGTCAAATAACTGCAACTCCTTCAGGGTCTCATTCCGCTGATGGTATGATTGGTACAGTTAATACTAAAAGCAAGAAGAAATCTTCGAAGAATTATTCTCCTATAATAACTTTACCTGATTACCCGAAAGGAGAGTCTTCCATTGAAATTTATGCCGACATTCATGTGGTAGAGACATCTACATCCAAATCTAAACCCGGCGGTAAAAAGAAGGGGAATAATAAATACAAAAAGAATTCAAAAGATAAAACTAATAAAAATGAATCTAATGATGAAAAACGCAAGCCTTGCTATCCTTTTTTTATTTGTGACGAGGATCATTTTACTAAAGAATGCCCACATCGATCAGAGGTTTCGAAATTTGTTATAGGTTCTCAACAACCCACTGTTTTGAAGGATCCTTTTCCTACTCAAGATAGTAAGATGATTGGTTCTACCTCGAATGCCTTAGAAGAACCTATTCTGATGATGTCTCATGTCAGGATTGTGACGCGATCGCAAGATTATGGTAGTAAAAATCTTGTTGATGGTAAAGAAGGAGAATATTCTAATTCGAACACATCAACTACACCTCATCCTGTTTCTGATCCACTACAGATCGAGAAACCCAATCCAGAACTAGTAATCAAACCGCCTACTAAAGGTGTACTTCGTAAATAAGCTTTCAATCCACATGCGAGAGCTACTCAGAATTACAACATTGTTGAGGACTTAGCTATTTCCCCTTTAACAATGTCGGCTTTGGAAGTGTTGCAATCATGCTCGACACAATACAAATTACTTTTGTCTGCCATAGGAGCTGTTGATATTCAGGATTTGAACCTAATAATCTTCAATTTAGAGAATAGTACACCCCACCTACCCCATCAAATGGATTTCCAGATTCCAGTATTAGTCAAAAACAGACCCATTTTTCAGACTGTGATTGATGAAGGGGCTTCTACGTGTATTATGTCGATCCAGTTTTAGAAATCTCTTGGTTCTCCTACACTCAATCAGTCTCTGACAATTCTAAAGGATTTTGATGGCCGAGGGTTCCATCCTTTTGGTATTTTGTAGGATTTACCTATAGGGGTCGAAGGAAAAACCATAAATATAGATGTGGAGGTGGTTGATGCCCCTCTAGATTACAACCTTCTCCTGGGTTGTAGTTGGTCTTATGATATGACTGTTGTTGTTTCTTTGGTCTTTCAGCTTATCAAGTTTCCACATCAAGGAAAGATCGTTACAATAGACCAGTTAACTTATTTCTCTTCCGATCCAGCCTCTACAGAAACAATCTAGCACGTCAGTAAAATGGCTATCCCTTATAAGGATGTTGGGGTAGGTTTGATAAAATATTTTAGTTTACTAGGAACTTTTTCCCTTTCCTCCTCCTAACGTATCGCCCTCTATCACAACTATTCATATGATTTCATTGAATACTATTACGTTTGATGATCCTTGGATTGTACCTTCCGATTCCGAGTTGGATTCATTTGATGGCGCAATGCCTTTGAGTCCATTTGAAATTTCATATCAGGTTGTACAGTCGCTTTCCGATCCTTCCTCAACCGAAATTGATCCAATGAATGGGATCCATGAGGACTCATTTTCTATATCTATCTCAACCACAACAACATTTCCCAATCCTATTCATACCGATGAGAAGATTCGTGAACTTTTGTCTGTTGACGATTTACCATGGGAGGATCTACATCACCGATCTTCATTTTTACCTGAGCTAGATCATTTTGATAATGATTTCGCTTCTATTTTTACTATTGAATATGTCAAATAACCGCAGAATCCATTGCAAAATACTGATTCTGAGTTAAATTTGGAAAATATATCTCGAATGATTCTTATTGACATTTCAGTTAAGCCAGGAATAATTGAAAACATTCATATAGGTGCTTTTTGTATGGACAATGAACTTGAAACTTATAAAGCCCTATTTCAAGAATTTCGTGACGTGTTTTCCTAGTCATATGAAGAAATGCCAGGGATTGATCTGTCAATTGTTGTACATGAAATCAAGACTTACCCGGATGCCAAACTTGTCCGTCAAAGTTTATGTCAAATACATCCGCAAAAAGCTACTGCTATCAAAGCCGAAGTTGACAAATTACTTCGTGTAGGTTTCATTTATCCAATTCCTTTAACTGATTGGGTATCGAATATTGTTCCTGTTAACAAAAAACAAGGAACGATACGAGTATGTATCGACTATAGGGATATTGATCAAGCTTGTCCTAAAGACAATTATCCAACCCCCTATATCAATCAAATAATTGATGATTGTGCCGATAGTGAAATGTTTTCCTTTATGGATGGTTTTTCCGGTTACAATCAAATAAACATACTCCCTGCTGATCAGCCTAAAATAGCTTTCATTTGTCCGTGGGGAACATTTTCTTATTGCAAACTACCCTTTGGATTGAAGAACATTGGGGCAACTTTTCAAAGGGTTATGTCTTATGCATTTCATGACATTAAGCACATTGTGCAGCCTTATCTCAATGATTTACCTGTTCATTCATCATGTAGGGCCGATCATCTCACTCATTTATGAGCAATATTTATGAGATGTAGGCATTATCAAATTCGGTTGAATCCACACAAATGTGATTTTTGTGTAGAATTGGGTCGCTTACTGGGATTTATTGTTTCAAAAAAAGGCATTCGCGTTGATCCATCGAAGGTCGAAGCTATTGTCAATCTACCTCCTCCTTTAACTCTGCAGCAATTCCAAAGTTTGCAGGGGAAAGAAAACTTTTTACGTCGGTTCATTCCTAACTACGTCGAGTTAACAAAGGGTTTTACCAGGTTGTTAAAACAAAACGTTCCATTATTTTGGGATGAGATCTCTAATCGATCTTTTGATGCACTCAAACACGTGTTGACCCATGCACCGTTACTGCATCCTCCCAATTACAACCAGTACTATTTTTTGTACCTCGCCACCTCTCATTCCACCATTGGGATGGTTTTAGTTCAATAAGATGAATTCAACAATGAACATGTGATTTATTATCTTATTTGGAATCTGCATCCGACTGAGATTAAATACACACATGTGGAGAAATTGGCATTGGCAGCCGTTCAAGCTGTCCAAATATTTCGACACTACATATTATTACACAAAACCACAGTAATTTCTGACTGTAACCCTATGATCTACATCTTGACCAAACAATTGCTAGGGGGCAAGTATTCCAAATGGATAGTTATCCTGCAGGAATTTGACTTGGAATTTGAAAAATCCAAGGCAAAGAAATCTTTGGTTTTTGCTGAACTGATGTGTGATTTCCCCTCTACTGATACTGAAACTATGGCGGAATAGCCCATTGCGAACAAATCCTTGTTTCTTATCAGTACACTTGATCCTTGGTATGGGGATATTATTGTTTATCTCCAAACCCAATATTTTCGGCCTGAAATCTCATGATATCAGCAACGAAAAATACGTTTCCAATCCCAACAGTACAATATTATTGGTGATACACTCTATCGTCGTGGAGCGGATACTGTTTTCCGACGTTATCTTACTCATGAAGAAGCTGAGAAGGTTCTAAATGACTGCCATTCTGGAGCATGTGGCGGTCATATGTCTGGGTATGCCACAACCCAAAAGATATTGCGCGCTGGTTATTTCTGGCTGCCATTATTCAAAGATTGTATCTATGCAGTTCGGAAATGCCACAATTGTCAGATCTTTGATCGTAAAATGCGTGCACCACCCGCTCCTCTTCACCCTATAATTGTTGTCGGTCCTTTCGCAAAGTGGGGTATTGACTTTATTACATGTAACCCTCACTCAGCTGAGGGACATGCATATATTATCCTAGCAGTAGATTATTTTAATAAGTGGGCCAAGGCGATGCCTACATTTTCGGTAGACGGCAAGACTGCTGCAAATTTCGTGTTCAATCATATAATTGCTAGATTCGGTGTTCCTCAAGCCATAATTATAGATCATGGAAGTCATTTTCGAAATATCATGATGACTGAACTGACAGATCAACTTGGTATGTGCCATGATAGTTCTACTCCTTATTACCCGCAGGCTTATGGTCTGGTTGAAGCTATCAATAAAGTTTTAGTCACTATGATCAAACGAATTATTGGTATTCATAAGTCGAATTGGCATTCCATGTTATTTTCAGCACTTCGGGCATATCAGACCTCAGTAAAAACATCAACTGGTTTCACTCCCTTTAAACTGGTTTATGGTTTGGAAGTTGTGTTGCTGATTGAATGCGAAATTTCGTCATTGAAATTAGCCATAGAATTACTCCCAGCTACGTTTGAAGAGGAGAAGATTTTTTTGTACTTGGCTCATCTAGATGAGAATCGACGAAATGTTGCATTAGCAAACGAAGCTCATGTCAAACGAATAAAGGCTCAGTACGATAGAAATGTTACACCTCGTAATTTTTCAGAAGGAGACCTAGTTTTAGTATATGATCAAGCCAACGATAAGCTAGGGGCTGGAAAATTTGTGCCCATGTGGCATGGTCCTTTCATTGTTAAGTGAAAGCTGGCAAAAGGGGCCTATGAGCTGATAGATTTTAACGGTGTCCCTTTAGATAAACCTAGAAATGGGCTTTATCTGAAGAGATATTATGCTTAAATTTGGTGTGGAGATTTTTTAGATTAGATTTCTTTACTGTTGGTGTGTCTTAGATTAGAAAAGCGTGCTTAGTTTAGAGTGTGTTCTTATCACTATTTCTACTTATCTGAGTTTTACTCTTGATATTGCAGATGTCGACGTCTCTTCAAACCTACATTGGTTTTGCTGATGGTGCTTGTCATAGTACACGGAACATTTCTTCCGCAGCTTGGGTTATCTATTCACCCTCCGACGAGTTAGTATCCATGCATGGGGTAAGCCTTGGTCAAACAACGAATAACATTGAAGAGTATAGTGCAGTGATTGAGTTATTATTTGAATCCATATTGTTTGGAATTCGGAGTTTGATTGTTAGGTTGGATTCTGAACTTGTTGTATTACAGCTTAACAGGGTGTACGCCATTAGAAATCCAGTGTTATTACGGTTATTTTTAAGATTTTTTCTCTTGGAAGGTGAGTTTGATTATATTGAATATCAACATATCCCAAGACATTTAAATACTTTAGCAGATGCAGTTTCTTCTAGTATGATAAATCGACATTTGCAATAATCAAAACAGTAAATTAAAAACAACATTCAATAACAAGCACACAGATAGCCAATAATAGTGATATATCATAGCATAGAATTTTGTTTCAAAAATATACATCGTCTTCGATCATAGGTTTAAAACACCTTATGATCAGCAAAAATGATAATACAAAAGGTCAAAAATATGAGTCTACAAAACGATCATCCTATCACTGATGATGATCACGATAAGAGACCACTGCCCGGGCCACCCTACATAGGAACCTCCTAAAAGGTCCTAGGACACCAATCACATATCTCTGTAATCTGAGCGGAATATCATCTATGCCGGTCTCTGGAATTTCTAGAGTCAGGCGCTCTAGGTGATGCTCTAAATCAGACAGGATATCTACTGATTGGCCCTCTGGAGCTGGTGTTGCGGCAGCTGGATGCCTCCTCTCATAAGGCTGGAGATGGGCTAGTCACCATGGGCCCACATCTGCATTTAAACTTTTGATTATTAGTTTTGGGACGATTAAAATTAAAAAAAAATTAGAACTTAGAAATTGTTGAAAAATGATTTTTACCTGATTCATCCCACTGTTCCCCTACTGGGAGAGCCATCTCTTGGTCGCCGCGGAAATCTATCCCGGCGTATGGAAAGTCCTCTATAACAAAAATTTGACGTTCTAGCCAACAAAAATATGTAGAAGGAAATCGAACAACCTCGACGCCCTTAGCAGCGTGACGGGCCATCAAAGCAACCCAATGAACCATCCTAGGTTCTCGATGTCTACCAACATCAACAGGAATGTTCTGTGGAGCTAACATGGGGATCCTCTCTAGAGCAAAGGTGACTACAATGGATCCATATCCAAATTTATTTATCTTTCCATTCTTTGCTCTAGTTAGTTGGCCTTTTACATTGGCCAACACAGCGTCGCACCAGTTGAAAATGGTGCCTCGAAAACAGTCTACAGCAATGCGCATCTGGGAACCGGTAGCCACATGAAACACTGCGCTCCCACATAGTCTGGTGACAGTAAATGAAATAAATTTTAGCTCGGGACGGATGATATTTTTTATGTCAATCCGTTTGTCCCGAGGGTTTGCTTGATCATTACAAAACTCTAGTCGAAGACTAGCGACAGACTGGCCACCTGGCCTAGTCCCAAACAGATAAATTTGTTCGCCCCTCTTGGACAAACTAGTCAAAAAATAGATATCCTCCAGCGCAATTTCGAGCCGATGGCCGCCAATAATGAAACACTGGTCCTATACATTCCATCTGTTCACCGGCCACGTCAGGAGGTCTACCTGTGCCCTCATGCCCTGAATGGCCCAGAATTTATACAAACCACATGCTCTTAATGCCTACATTGTAGGCAAATGAAGCATTGCGGCATCATCTACGTCTTCATGCTCACGTTCTCTCCAAATTAGCATCTTGTATATCCTAAAATGTATAAAAACATATATTAGAACAATCTAGTTTGAAAAATCTTGGGCGGAATTGAAGAAATTTAAGTTTGAAATTTAATTGCGTAGGGTCTGCACTCTGTTTTCATACATAGTGCGTAGGTATGCACGGGTGTTGTGGAACAGGTGCGGACCCACGAATTTTTTCTATGTAGAAAAAAGTCGAGGTCTGCAGGGCCCACGTGTTGCACCTGCGGACCCCCGTGGGCGATTTTTCGAACCTATTTTTCCCTTTAAAATGAAATCTAAAGCCTAAAAATGAAATGTAAACGGATGAAATGCAAGATAAGGAGGTCGTGGATTACCTGGAGCTGACGGTTCTCGATTTTGTTGGACGGATTTTCCAGAATCTTTGCACGAACGTTTTTACCCAAAAGCTCTCACTTTTCACTCTGAACTCAAATGGTAAAAATGAAGTTAGGAAAGCCCTTTTTGTAAGTTTTTTCGAATAAATGAATTTTTAATTTGTTTATTTTTCACTTTAAAAAGGTTATTTTTGAAGCCATTTTTATTTATCTTAAACAGGTATGTGTAATGTTTCGAGTTTTTGTGCAGAAATTGGATTTTTCAGGAAAATTGATCGTTTTTCAACAAAGAGCATACTTTTATCACTTTTTCGGACTCTTTCAAAAATTTACGAAAAAGCGAAAACTTGGAGTCCTCTTTTAAGCTCTTTTCAGACTCTCGAAAATTGAAAAGATTGCTGAGCACTTGATTATTCGAACTCGTTAAAATAAATGAATGATCGTCCCTTCAGTATAAGTTTACCCCTTTTACGGACTGAAATGGACTATTTACGAAAAAGGTATACGTTGACTAATTACGGTCAATAGAGTTCTCTCCCGCATTATTTTATCCTTTTTCGGGCTCGAGAGACTTAATTTACGAAAAATTACCCCCATGGAATCTTCTTAAGTTTTTCTTCTGACTCCTTAAAATTGAAAAACACCGAGTTTCTCCTATACTGGACTCGTTAAAACTTAACAGTAAAGGACCCGTTCAATTCTAAACAGGAACGAACCACTCCTTCTTAGGGTTTGAATCTTAAACTAAGTTGGACTCATCCGAAGGATGAGCTTATAAACAAGCAAATGTTATCCTCCTCAAGCTTGTCAAAAATAAAGAGGTACTTGCCAGAAATGGTGGGGGAAAAGAGAGAAAAATGAACCTGTTTGTTGTATTTTGATTATTCGAAAGGTCGTTAACCACTCTTGAACACGACACTTTTTCACCTAGGTTGGGAAATCCTTTGCCTAACAGTTAATCAAACCATTTTGAAAGTCTTCAGCCAGTTTTTGGGTATTAGCTTTGGGTCAATTGTCACCAAGCCATCTGCAGTGTCATTATGTGTTCAAGAGGACAGTTCAAACAAACCATTCATCTGCAAAATATTTGTCTTCCATTTTGACCATCCCTGAGTCAGTCCTTGCCAATATATTTCTTCAAAACTTGATCTATGATTTCGTGTTGTGGGCTTGCCTGCGACAGATCACTTCCCATCAACGACAACTCATTATCTAGGAAGTAGGTCTATAAATTGTCAGTACCTTGAAATATGCATGCCTTAATGGCAGGTTTCTCGCCTTCGATGACAGGTTGCATCATTTACCTTCGATCGAATGATTTCGTGACATGTTTGACTTCAGCACATTTATTCACATTTCATGGATTATACTGAGTACTTTGAGATCCATTG
Organism: Pinus albicaulis; assembly: GCA_034641835.2. Lineage (NCBI taxonomy): Eukaryota > Viridiplantae > Streptophyta > Pinopsida > Pinales > Pinaceae > Pinus > Pinus albicaulis. Next base: position 993,880,158 of record CM076582.1, read on the forward strand.
ACATTACTGGTGGTTACTCTCACACTTGTTAACAGTCTACATTATTTACTGGTAATCAAGTGGTTTCTACCATGTTCGACTTCGACACATTCATTCACATGGATAGAATCGTACTAGTTCGAGAAGCGGAAATCAAGACCCTGGATCTAGTTTCTACCATCCAGGCTGCAAGGAATTTTTTTATTCATTTATACAGTGAACTATTCATAAACAGATGGCTGCATCCATATTGTGCCTACACATGTCTATACTGTTGATGTATTGAAAATCATTCTTGTATCAGAACAGTTTAAATCAGTTTCTAGTTAGTTTTGATCTGAGTATGGGAATTCCTACCTCAGCAATGATATGTTTACATATATATATATATATATTGCATTGACTGTTTTTACAGGTTCTGACTGGGGTGTCCACAGGATGATACTTGAAATGATAAAGTACTACACTCTTCATATATGACAGACTTCATCTTCATCTATTCCAGACTTTGCACTTTAGAGGGCAATCTGTTGCACTGAAAATTTTCATCTTGACATTCTTCTATTTGTATGAGCTCATTATCACTCATACTTCCTCCTTTGCAAGTCTAACACATCAGTTCCTCAAGTCAAGCCTTGAAAATAAGAGAAAAATTCTTAAAAATCTCCTTAACTCTAGTATCGTACTTTCTCTTCATCTTTCCTGTGGTCTCGCACCTAATGTTCATGACTCCTGCGTACCTAAATGCACTTTCTCTGTTTTATGGGTGCGGACCCCTGTAAAAGATTAAAAAGGTGAAAGTAAACTCAAAAATATCACTTTTAGTAAATTATAGAAGCCTCTAGAAAGAATATTGCAGTGGCAGAACCGCTCTTTTGAGGTTCATGTATCCCTTACCTTAAGGAGCTAACCCCTTGATGTGAGGAGCTTATCCCTTTGAAGGAGGATTCTATCCCTTCATAGTCGGAACTAAAACCTCCTCTTTTGCACTATAAAAAGAGGCATTGGGTAGCCTCAAGGGGAGTTGAAGCTTTAGAATTATTTGAGGTTAAGTGTTGTTGGGATTCAGACTCATTTAACTGAGATTTTGTAAGGAGAGACCACATACCGCTATCTGTCTCAGTCGGAAGAGTGCAAGGCTTTTCAAAGTAGAGGATATTCTTGCTTCGGACCCTGGAAAGGCCTGTTCAACATCAAGGCTAAGGTTGTAAGGTTTTCCTTCTTTCAAAGTTAATACAAATGAATTCATTTTTCTCAATAAGTTGTTAATTAACTGTTTATTTCATGGATTCCTTGATCACCATGATAGGCATGATTTATAATATTTACTATACAGGTGCTATTTAATGTTTTCTTTTTTTTCACTGTAGGTCTTTAAAGATAACTCCTTCTAGTGATTGAGGGACAACTACTTCGAACAAGCATTGAATCTATGGTAAGACTTTAACACCTTTATAGTATTCTTTTGTAAATCACATGTGTATATAGAAAGATAGGTTTATTTGGTTGTTTGTTGCTAGATTACCTTTTGGTACTAGGGAGATCGATCTTGTCCACAAGATTGATTTATCCAGCCAACAAGTACAACGGTTACAATCTTTAGGGATGGTACCTTTTAATTTTCAGGAACTTTTCTTGAATTTTTTTTCAGAAGGAAAGGAAGTTGAATTACGGGGTATCGTAGGGAAGACGGGAAAGATAATAAGCTCTAATGTCATGACAAAGCTTCTAAAGAAAGAACAATGAGACGTAATTGCACAATTATGCTCACTAGAAGTTCCAACATCAAAATCATCTATTTCTGCAGATCTCCAACAAGTCTTGGACAATCATTCCAAGGTGTTTGAAACACCCAAAGGACTCCCACCTATTCGTGATCATGATCATGCTATTCATTTGATTCCAGGAAGTGTTCCTCCAAACATCAGGCCTTATAGATATCCTTACTTCCAAAAGAGCGAAATTGAATGCATGATTGCAGAAATGTTAGAGGCAGGTATAATTCAACCTAGTCAAAGTTCTTTCTCTGCTCCTGTAGTATTGGTACACAAGAAGGATGGATCATGGCGAATGTGTCTGGATTATAGGGAGCTCAATAAGCTCACCATTAAAGATAAATTTCCCATTCTTGTGATTAATGAATTATTGGATGAATTACATGGAGCAATTTATTTTACCAAGTTGGATCTTCGTTCAGGATATCATCAAATTAGAATGAAGACTGAAGATATTCCAAAAACAGCATTTCGAACTCATGAGGGTCATTATGAATTTTTGGTCATGCCTTTTGGCCTTACCGATGCACCTTCTACATTTCAAGGGTTGATGAATTCCATTTTCAAACCCTTCCTTAGAAAATTTGTGCTAGTATTTTTTGATGATATACTAATCTACGACAGGTCTTGGAAGGATCATGTTGAACATGTTGATAGGGTGCTCAAACTATTACAGGAGAAACAATTATATGCAAAAAAATCCAAATGTTTCTTTGGAGTACAAGAGGTGGAATATCTGGGTCATATTGTATCTCACGAGGGTGTTAAAGTAGACCCTAACAAAATTAAATCCATTAAGAAATGGAAAGTCCCCACAACCATAAAGCAGTTGCGCGGATTTCTCGGGTTAACTGGGTATTATCGAAAGTTTGTTAAGAATTATGGGAGAATAGAGGCACCTCTAACAACATTATTGAAGAAAGATGCATTTTCATGGACTCCTGAAGCAACTAAGGCCTTTGAACATCTTAAAGAGGCAATGTGCCTAGCACCGGTCTTAGCTACACCAAACTTCACAAAAACCTTTATTGTGGAATGTGATGCCTCAGGAAATGGAATTGGTGTTGTTTTAATGCAGGAAGGAAGACCCATTTCTTTTGAAATTCATCCAATCAAAGGAAAGTATTTACATAAACCTATTTATGAGAAGGAAATGTTAGCAATACTGCATGCACTAAAGAAATGGAGAACTTACCTAATGGGAAGACACTTCAAGGTAAAAACTGATCATGATAGTCTTAAACATTTTTTGGAACAAATACTATCTTCAGAAGAGCAGCAAAAATGGGTCACAAAGATGTTGGGTTATGACTTTGAAATAATCTACAAAAAAGGAAAGCTTAATGTTGTTGCAGATGCACTCTCAAGAAAGAATGAAGAGGTGGAAGCATTGCTTTGTGCCATTTCTATTATCCAACGAGATTGGATAACCGAAGCAAGAGATGAATGGAAGAAGGAAGAATATGTATGGACACTCATTCAAAAGTTGCAGCAAGATCCTAGTACATCTGATACATTTAGTTGGAAAAATGATTCCTTATGGTACAAAGATCGCTTATATCTTTGTAAGAATTCCCAACTAAAACAAAAGATTCTTCTGGAATTGCACACTTCTCCTTTAGGAGGACACAGGATTTTTAAAAACTTACCACAGGGTGAAGAAAGAATTTTTTTGGGATGGCCTTAAATCTGATATTCAAAAGTTTGTGGCGGAATGTTTGGTTTGCCAGCAGAATAAAGTGGAAACAATTAAGACCCCGGGACTTCTACAACCTTTATCCATTCCAAGTCAACGTTGGGAGGAGATTTCAATGGATTTTATCACAGGTTTACCTAAGTCTGAAGGAAAGAGTGTCATCATGGTGGTAGTTGATAGACTTACCAAGTATGCACACTTTTGTGCATTATCTCATCCATTTAAAGCAAGTACAGTTGCTAATATATTTATGGAAACAATTCAAAAGCTGCATGGAAACCCAAATATTATGGTAAGTGACAAAGATTCCATTTTTACTGGAAATTTTTGGACGAAATTATTTTCCTGTTTGGGTACTCAACTAGCTCATAGCTCATCTTATCATCCTCACTCTTATGGTCAAACTGAGATAGTGAACAAATTTTTGGAAGGATATCTTCATTGTTTTTCATCTGATAAATAAACATAATGGGTCAAGTGGTTACCTCTATCTGAATGGTGGTATAACACTTCCTTCCATAATGCAGCAAAAATGACCCCATTTATGGCACTTTATGGATATCATCCACCATCCATCACATCATCTTTAAGAGAAAATTCTAAGGTTCAAGTAGTGGAATATCACATCGAGCATCAACATCAAGTTCTCCAACTCTTAAAGGATAACCTAAATTTGGCACAAAATCGAATGAAACAACGGGCAGATCAAAATCGCAACAAGAGAAGTTTTGATGTAGGAGACTGGGTATTTTTACGGCTACAACCATACAAACAAAGTTCCCTCAAGCAAGATAAGAATGATAATAAATTATCACCAAAGTACTATGGTCCTTACAAGTTGTTGCAAAATATTGGTACTATGGCATACAAATTGGAGCTTCCTTCTTCTTCGTGAGTGCATCCAGTTTTCCATGTTTCATGCTTAAAGAAGGTTATAGGTGACAAAATTCCAGTTCAAACAATATTTCCAAAACTTGATAAGGAAAAATCATATTGGAACATGAAGTATTCATGGGAACAAGAACTCAACAGCTACGAAATTGATCAATTTCAGAGTATCTCATCCAGTGGAAGAACTTACCCACTGAAGATTCTACATGGGAGGATGATAATTATATACAGAAGAATCCAGAGCTACTGAAGCGTTGAGGAAAACACTTTTTTAAAGCAGAGGGGCATGTTAGGTCCCTATATTACTAGTGTAGTACCTTATTATTGTTAATGTAGCCCCCTTATTGTTAGTGTTGTACCCCTGTAACCCCCATATTGTTATTATTGTGCCCTTACATTATTATTGTTAGGTCAAGTAGGATTATATTGTGACCCCATGGACTCCTATATATTGAAGGAGGTTTTTTCATTTACATAAATGAGGTTTCCCCCTCGAAGTGGCTTATATCTAAGGTGTTGATCTCTTTTCTTCTATTTTTGGAGTTGATTTCATAACATTCTCTAAGCTTATGAGGAGTTCATGTTTTGTATAACAAATTCCCCCTAAAGTGTTAGGTCAGAGAAGAATATTATGGCCAAAATACTTTATAAACTCTAGTTGAAGAGAGATAGGATTGGAGCCTCAGAACTTCAGGAGACTTGAAAACAACAACATATGTCATAAATATATAAACATGTCCTAAGTCGGGCATTCCCATGCTCATTAGGTGAATCAAAGTAATTTCCAGGAGAGGTATGACTGTGATGTCCCCAAGTTGGAAAAATGTGGAAGCTTTTCATAATTTTATCAATATTATGAGCTATCTCTGAAAATAATATACGCAACTTGGGAGAGGAAACAAGGTTGAGTGATGTAAGTATATACCCAAGGTATTGGTTTCTGCTTCCACCAATAGAATATTTATATAAATGTGAATAAAGGAGTTGAAGTTGAACATGTGAGAAATCATCTAATTACCAGTCAATGATAAAAATTGTTAACAGACACGAGGATGGCCAACAATAAGGATGATGGTCTCCAAGATGAAGAATACAATATAGTGAGTGTGAATTGTTAGTATGAAATTTCTTGGAAGGTGTGCCAAAAATATCTCACTTAAGTCACAGGTGAATAGTGACCCTAACAATTGTGGTTGTTTATACTTTAGATCTACAACAATATGTGAGAAAAACCTGTAGAAAAATAGGTGTATGCGATCTAAAAGAAAAAACAACAAGAATGAATCCGATGTAATAACCGAATCATGGAAAAGATTTGAAAGAATAAATATTTTATTGATAGCACCCAGCGAAGGATATTTACAAAGGGTCATAAGTCCCACTCAGTGGGATAGGTCCTTTGAGATCCTTGCCGCTTTGGTATATAGATCTTCCTCTCTCAATGTGTGAAAACCCAAACAATATGTAGAACTCAAAATGAGAGCTTGAAAAGTATGAGATGATAATGGTGACGATGATAATGATCATGGTGAAAAATGAACGAAAAAACCTCTTATTTAGAGCAAAGTATTGGGTTGATCTAAAAAATGGAGACTAATAAAATATTATTAACCAAATTCTAGATCTAACCACTTGGAATACTTTATTATATTTTTGGAGAGGGAAAATATATTCAAAATAGTCAAATATCTTTATTTAGGATCAATTAACAAACAAATTTATTTATTAATTATTTCGTGAATAATAAGAAAAGTGTGAAACGAAATAATTATTAAATAATGATTTAATAATTATTCCAAGGATAAATTTAAGGGGAAAAAATGAATAATTATCTATTTAAATATTCCTAGGTGATTTAGTCAAATGTGACAAGGAATAATTATCAAACAATGATTTAATAATTATTCCTAGATAAAACTAAATAAATAATGGTTTATTTAATTATTCTCATAGGTTTTAATGAGAAATAACTTAATAAAAGTGGTTTATTAAATTATTTCCTATAGTGAAAGTGATTTTACTATGATAAAATTGAACCTACATGGTGTATTTCGATCCACCTATTTAGAAATGGACAGGTGACCATTTTTTGGTGATAACATGAATAAAAAGTGTTTGTGTCAAACACTCGTAGAATCGTTCAACTGGGAGCCAAGGATGAAAACCCCCAATCAAATGCAGGGTAACCTACCAGTGAGGACTACAAGTTCCAGGGTACTGAGATGTTTTTGAATTTTCTTCCTAGATAAGATGTTGAAGTCGATAGGAAGAGATCTATCAAATGTAGGCAATAAGGTGTCCTACATCAATTAATGTGAAACAGGACAAGAATTATTATTTTGTAGATAGATTGGAGAAATGGGTCTAATGGAATGAGGGAAATATAGGCATATGAGTGAATGGTTGTTATAGGAAGCAGATGGTAGGTAGATCCCCTGGACAATAAAAGGCATGACATCAGGGTGACCAAGCAGCTTAGACTCAATAACACCAAAGGGTGTTAGGATACAAGGATGCAGGAACATTAGGATATCAAGGCTAAACTTATAGGATGTTAAGGTTCAACGAGAAGCTGAAGAAATAGGTATATATTGAGGGGGTTCCATGTTCAAGGGAGTGACAAGAATACTACTGCTGTAATATCCTTCAAAATATAAATAGTGAAGCCACGATTATGTCCAATTTTTCCCAATCTCATTAAGTTTGACGAGTCTAGAAGGGAAAAACTCGATGATATTTTCATATTTATAGAGCCTGAATAGATCGTAAACACATATCTAGGGGGGTACCTTTGTCATGGTTGATGGCCAAGTGCAACAAAGGGTTAATAGTATACCCAACGGAGTTCTTTTTCTGTAACTTAGTCCATTAATTTTGGATAAAGTGAGAAACCTATGCTCAATAGATGTGGTCCTCATTTTTTTATGAATACTATGAGAAAAAGTAAACTCAATATTCTTCATGAAATTTTAATGAGTCAAATGAAGGAAACTTGATATGTCTTTTTCAATTTAGGGGGCAAGAAAAGGAGATAAAAATATTTGCTCAAATATTCTTCGTAATATTTTTATGAGCCTGAAGAACGTAACTCGGGGAATTTTCGTTTAAATAATGAAAAAAAGTCCCAAAAAATAATGTGCTCATGTCGAGTCAAAGATTGTAAATTCTACAGAGAATCGCTTAAAAATCATCAGAGAATATGTAAAATCTGACGGAATAGTGATTTGGTCCATTTTAAACAAAGCAGGAAAGAATTACTTCAAAAATAAGACTAGCTAAGATGATTCATATGTCTAGAGTGACTATAAGAAGGGAAGAAAGCCCTCATTTTCACCATTTGAAGTTTGTGAGAGTTCTCTAGAGAGAAAAAGGTGAAAAAATTTCTCGAGTAATTGCAAGCACACTAGGCAACCATTCCACTTTCTGTGAGTTCTAGGTAAGAGTACTGATCCTTAACTTGCATTTTATTCCTTAATTGATGTTTTTTGTTGATAATTTTTTGTTTTTAAGCATGCCCTAGTTGGTTTTGCTGGGTAAATTGATTTCCCAGGCCATGGGATGTGTTAGCATGCTCTTTCCGCAAAGGAGGAGAGCATTAGCACGCTCTGTGGACTAAGTAGTGTTGTGCTAGCCATCCAAGCACAAGAAAAACAAAATTTTCTTAATTCCTAAGGATAATTTTCTTGCAAAAAATAAATAATGGGTCTTGTAATGTAGGGGTCAGGTCAACAAGTTGAGTCTTTGGTGGGAAATATCTCACGAACATGAGGAAATACAAATTCTAAATGATTCAGCATATTTGGTTTCTTTGAGATGGTGTGGGCTACTTAAATATGTTGAACTAGACCTAATGAAAAGTTAAGAGGGTCCCTTGAGTTGTATAATCCAATTGTGGGATGTGTTAATTTTTCATAAAGAAACATTGTTCTTTACTTTGATAGTTACATTTCTTCATTAACATGTTGCATTCAGCCCAAATAATTTTTCCATTGTACATATCTATATCATTAACCATCAAAAAATGAAACTATATGGAAAGAACAATACCATCATCATCATCATCATCATCTAAGCAGTGGAATATAAAGGATCAAAGGAAGAGAACCATGAACAAATAGAGACGCCAGGATTGGTGCGAGACCAAGGCAAAACCCACTACTACGGGGAAAACCTTTGGAAATAATTCTTCTTAGATATTCATTGAATGGTTCAAAAACAAGAGTACAATGATCCATGAGTACATATATTTACAATGCATAAAACGAATAGCATACAAGAACTAAAACCATACCCATACTTTTGCATGAAGGAAACTGAATCTAAGAACTGAAATGCAATGACACTAGTTGTAGAAAACTAATGAACACAACTGATATTGAATGAAGAATGAAGATACTTCTATAGCTAAAAAAAATAGATCTAATTTGCAAACCAGCAGATCTATAATATCAAAACTCAGATCTAATGGATCACCAAGTTATCTCATCTCAAATGTCCTAGATCTGAATCCAAGAGATTGTTATCGATTGTTTTGATGCAATTGTGACTGAACAACTAGTCTCTGAAGGCACTGCGTAATCAACTGAAGGTGATCCAAATCTGATCTAGCTAAAAAATCTCTTGTTCACGGCGTTAACTGGCTCAACCCGCGGCTCAAGGACTCTGAGTCGCTACCACAACGTTTTGTGCCCACGGCTGAGGATATGAATACCTTAGAACCTTGAATGTGTCCTGAATCCGTCTTGCTAGCGGCTTTGGCAGCTTGGTCACAGGAAAAAAACATCCTTCCCGTGACTGTGCTTCAATAGGGATGCTATCAAGGCCTTAATTTCCTGCGGCTTTGCTTCATTAGGCTCAGATATAGAATGTGCACGAAAATCTGACCCTGATCCACTTCGCGAGCCTCTTATGACATACCTATGCAAGCCAGAAATAGAAAATATGAATCTAAACCAAAACATCATGGAGGAGATCTCATGATTGAATATATGCAAATGATCTTGAGGTCACCTCTATTTATAACTTTGTGAGTTACCACTTGGGGCCTTGACCGAATCAACATACAATTAACCAACTCATTAAAATATTAAATTAATTCATAACTTAACTTCTACTTAACCAATTGGGGCGATCTATAGGTAGATTTTGATTCTCTCGAAAATAGGAATATAATTAAATTATTATCTTAATCATTTGAGTTGTCAGTAGTGTAATTTGACGGTAGTTGAAAAAATTAACACTCCCTCTCAACTAGGAATAATTCCACTTTACAATCTCTTATTGTAGTTCTTTGCGTCATGGATTCATCATGATTGATTCCATTATGATATTCATGTATCATCATGTGTCATCACTGAACATATTTGTCATGTAATTGTCATGTTATGAACATTTCTCATTACAAATCATCAATGTACTCTTCATGCTTATTTATGTTTATCTCTTGATTGTTTTGCTTGTATTCTTAACATTCTTGGATCTAGAAGAATAATTTATCACTGGAGGGGAGCTTGGGCTACCACACTTCATTCATTAGGCTATTATTCTAGAGCCTTTTCCATAGGGCTACTATCTAGAAGAAGAATTTATCACTGGAGGGGAGCTTGGGCTACCACCCTTCATTCATTAGGCTATTATTTTAGAGCCTTTTCCATAGGGCTACTACCTGGAATATCATCAATGGAGAGCATATAAACAAGGAGCACATTTTTTCCTATAACCTCATCAGGAAGCACATTTTCCGGAATCTCATGGGGGAGCTATACCTATACAACCCCATATCTAGAAAATAGTATACCCATCCACGTAGGGGAGATCATTTTGACCCTGATGTCACAATGAGGAGCTCACTCTCAACCTATAATTGCAAAGGGTAATTTCACATCGGGGAGCTCACTCTCAACCTAGAATCACATAGGTTTATTTCACATCGGGGAGCTCACTCTCAACCCAGAATCACATAGGTTTATCCCAACCCATCCTATTTCCTAATGAGATTCCCATCGATGACCCTGAATAGTCATGTGGTAGAGAAGTTGCATCATAATCTAACTTGGATGAGATACCCAACTTACCAATAGGTAAGGATCACACACCTCCAAGCCTACTCAACCTATTGGCCAAATGGGGAGGGCCAATCCCAACAAGCTCCTCTTGTGGGTATGATGTCAATTGGGTTATACTCTACATTAACCCAAAGGTGGAGGATATACTCAACTTGTCAAAATGGACAAGGATCACACACATACCCATGAGTGACAGATAGGGAATACACCCTATTTTCTAGATTTCTCTCAACCCAAGGAGTCCTTCACCTCAATTCCTCACCTCAAGAGCTCAATCAGGGTAGGAATAGCTTACTCAATGTTCTTGATCAACATTGCTATCATCTATTTTTCACTGATTCCTATTCCTACAAGACATCAAATCAAACATTATTTTAAAACATACATAATCATATAAATCACAACAAGATACCATAACCATCCTCCCTTTCATGGATGTGTTAAACATGCATGGATACAATAATCATCCTCCCTCTCATGGAGGTATCAATCACAAGCCTTAGCTTGTCTCAAACAACTACACTGTCTCAATAATTGGAGAGATAATGATCCCAACTATACGTATTTGGGATTCTTTGTCATCATAGTGTATCCATGTCTAATCCAAATCATACTCGGTCAAATCTCTAAAGGAGCTTCTACATCATGCCACACAAATAGCCATGCTAGCGACATGGTATCCGACTTTGGTCGTGCTATGGACCTATCGTGCAAGATATCATGGCAGATCTCATACTAAGGCAGCATCCAAATGTGCTCATCAATACTTATACAAAATATCATTAGTTCATTCATGCATCTACATATCATGGGAGAAATATCTCAACCAAATAAAATATGTTTGGTGGAAATTCTGAGTGAAGCAACTCAATCATGAATTCAATCATGTTTTATACACATCATATATGGATGAATGTTCAAATTGGAACATCATTGCTTCAACCAACTAACAGATTACATATCATGTTCAATTAACATTTGAACTTTAAGTCAAAGTATCCAAGGATTTACATTACACAAAGACATTTCAACAATGTTGCTATGTGGAATTTCTTTCCCAAATTCCAGAAATCAATTCGTCATACCATGATACATCATTACAATATTCAAAATTCATATCCCTATTACTTATATTTTCAAAGGCTCATCACATGTAAATGAGAGACTATTAGTATGCATAACCAAAACCATAATCAATATCAATATCATACCTTGGAACTCATTATCCTGACTTCACCAGATAACATACACATATAAACAAATCTAAATCAAGGATTTTTCATCACACAACACCCTCTATGAGCCTAAGGCCTTATCATACCCACATATCCAGCCTTACTCAAATCAGTGTTGTGTTAACTAAATTAGCTCATTAGAAGTCAGTCGCAACTAGTATCAAAGACATTTATTTCATAGTTATCACTTCCTTCATAGATAGGTAGTACACATATCAAGTATTGACTTAATTTCATGGCAAGAGCTCAAGCCTATCATTTAATCATGTCATTACAAGCAATTTATATCATTATATGTAAGTGTATACATATAAATATTAGGTCATGCATGTTCATACTGCTTCACAAAAGCCATTGTGCTAAGAACAAGGAGGCCAATATAGAACCATATGTCTGTATACTCACATACGACATTGAAGGTGACTATGCCCACATAACATAGTCATCTGGGAAAATCAACCATCACCAGATCAAATCATGTCAAATCCAAATGTGCGATCATGGTAAGATCTATAAATCTAGACATGCTTCAATCATGAAGCATCATGTCAAAATTACCAAACATATTTTATCAATATCAATCAGCCAAAACATGATGCACAATCCTTAAACCGAACGACATATCCATATGAATGTCTTGGTCACCAGCACACATAAGTTCAGTTCAAACATACAAACTTTCCCAGCCAACAGATCTTACTAGCATCTGCAATACATCTGTAGAAATGACATTTTCCAAGTGACCATATGATTTCATGCTAAATTCCAGTAATACCAGAAATCATTTTACAATGACAAGACAAGTGAGAGATCCATGGATTCAAAGTATAGACCGAATTCATTTTACAGAAATTCAATTTTGTTTCTACTAGGAATGGTCACATCTATGAGCTTTCCTTTGAGTGAATGAGGCTCAGCCCTCTGTTGTGGATTAATCAATATCAAACACTCATAAATCATATTTTAATAGCAACATGAGAAAGAATATTTTAGGAGAGTGATTCTCCCTTTCAGTGTGTTAGTGTCAGTTTTTGCATCCTGCCACTTGTGATCAAATAGAATATTATCATGTCTTGTTAGGGTCCCATTTTCAAATTTTTGTCATTCTATTAGGTCATCATGCAAAAATTTGGTCACTGGATGTAGATATAGGTCTGATTTCACTCCTTTCAAAATTTGACTAGTTGTTGGCTCATTTCACCTCTCAACTAAGTGTACCATCATTCATGAGTTTTCATAGTCATTACATTCATTTTTATCATGGTTTCATTCAGTACAGAGTCTCCATTAGGTCTTATGGTTCCAAGATCATCAAATCATCATTTAATGCATAAAGTCCAGCAAGTGAAGGAGTGACAATAAATAAATTTCATCAATAAATTTGATTTGTAAATTTGATTTCAAAGAAAAATGTAATTTTATGATTCCTAATTTGTAATAATTACTTCAGAGTTCCAAGTAGCTGCAAATACTCAAGGTTCCATCAGCAAATGATCAAGGTTCCAAAAAATCAATTCAGCTTTCCTAAGCCATCAAAAGATAAAGTGAAAGATCAAGTTAAAAGGTTAAAGGTAAAAAGCAATGTAAGGTTGATTTTGAATAAAGGAAATGTGGGTCCATGTCCATTTAATGATATTTCTCCAAATATAAAAGGACCTCAAAGACCAAAAGTCACTCATTTTCACTCTTCAGCATCAAGCTCTCCAATTTTCCCAAGAAAAAAAATCAAATTTTCCTTCAAAAAACTGATTTTTGGGTCCATCGATGCGCTTTTTCCATAGGCACTATGATTTTTGTAGTGGGCACGCTGCACTTTTCTTAAGCACGCTGCACTTTTTACAGTAGGTTCGTTGTGCCTTTCTCAAGCTCGTTGTGCTTTTTGCAGTGAAGGAGATATCACATGTATCCAAGGATTATAAGCATCAATTCAAGGATTCTTCACTCATTTGAAATTAAGTTACATCCTCCCAACCCCTCCTTTCAGCTCATGGTCATAATTTAATGGTGAAAACTACCCATTTCCCTCCATGCCATGTTGTAGTTATTAAACCCTAGTTTTCAAAGTTTGTAGGGTTAATTGAATTCCTTACCCCATCCCCATTATCTTTTCAACTCCCGGTCACTTCCCTAAGATTCCTAACACCCTTACACCCTTCCCTAAATTTTCCTTCACCTTTCCCAACTCCCTAACTTCATCATAACACTCCCTTTTCCTTCCCCTTATTCCCTAGGGTTTCTGAACAAAACTAAACATCATGGAGGAGGAAAGGAACATTATGGAGGAAGACAGAAACACCACAAAATAAGAGAATAAAACCTACAATAAAGGAGGAATAATCTTGAGGCTAGAGCCATCAAACACTAGGGAATTGATGTCATCACCCTTAGCAATCAAATGTTTCCAGCATGTAGTTTATTTTGAGTTTTGTGAGATGGTCCAAAGAGTGCAGAGCCATCTTAATTTGACCAGGATTTTCATCACCAACCTACAAAAATACCAAGTGACCATTTCAGAGGTGACATTCACCATTTCTACATACATCGTTGCAACAACAACAGGGATACCCAATGTAGGTGAAAAATGGTTCAAAACTAAATATTTGGATGCCCAATTGTATGAACCTTACCTAAAACACCATACAAAGACAACATCAAGAAAATATTTCCTTTTGGTAAGTTTATTAATAGGTTTTCTCCCATGATGAAGATCATTATGAAATATTTCACTTGTGAGCGCAGATTCTCTAGGTTGTACAGCTATCACATCAAGTTACTCATGAATTTCACTAGGGTGAAATTGCTAAAACTTCCCTACTATTTGTACAAGAGCGTTGATAAGATGGCCTACATAGTGCAGAACATAGAGTATGAGCTTCAAATGAACAGTCTATTCCATCATTCACTCATTTAAATCATTTTCCTTCATCACCTCAAACAATTAAACATTGCATGGGAGAATTTAATTGAGGGAGAAATCTTCACAACACCACCAAATCAACCTGCTAGGCCTATTCCACCATCATCATCAATTTCTCACAAGAAAACTAGATCATATAGCAAGGCTACAGTGAAGAATACTAAAAAGGAAAAAGAGGTCAAAACCTATCATAGAAGACATAGGCAAGTATTTTCTCCACAGATTGTGGAAGGGGCCTTGCCTTCTACATCATCAAAATAAGGATATCATCAGCAACATGAGGCAGTTGTCCAAGAGAAAGAAACCCTTCACCATGAGGAAGAAAAGGAGTTTGACCTAGTGGACTTGGATGTCCAAGATGATCATGAAACCTCAAACCTAGTCATCAAAGATAAAGATGCCAAAATTAGGGAGTTGCAAGATAATTTGGCAAGGGCACAATTTGTCATTTCCTTCCTTGAGCAAGAAAATAAACAGTTAAGTGACAAACAAGTACTCTTGGAAATGGATTTATTGAAGGCTAAGAAGAAAGATGTAAAAGGAAAAGAAGTGATGGAACATGATGAGTTTGATGAGGATGAGGCCCAAATCACCAAGAAGATACCAAAAACAAGGGGCCTTAAAAGAGCATTGGAGTAGGAAAAACAACAAGAGGAACTCCCCTTTGAGGAAATAATTGTAAGAGAAATCAATGATGACAAAGAAGTTTGGCTTTACAGATTGAAAATACACCTATAGAAGGTCCTTCATAAGACTAACAAGGACAATCATATGTTGAGGCACATGGTTGATCACTATCACACTAGAAATAAAATTTGCAATGTCAAGGTCAAGCAATTGAAGGACAAGCTCAAGGAAACCCTAATCAACCAAAAGAAGAAGGGTAAACTTGAATTTCTTGCTGATGCCTCCTTGGTATCTTGACATACTTCATCATCAATTCATCCAACAATTTTGAAATTGTTTGGGAAAGTTTTTTGTTTTTTAGGAATTTTGGTCAAATTTTTCAAGCTTTTTGCACAGCCATCCTACAAAAAGCATAGTGTGGGCCACGTTGCGCTTTTTCTGGAGGCCTCTAAATGCTAAAAAATCTACCTGGTTAGATAGAGAATGGTCTCTACATCAATTTTTGACTATTGTAACTCCAAAGACTAAGATTTTGACACGTGGAAAAGCCCAAAAACCTCCTAAAAAAACACCTTTATGCCACCTTTTTCAGCCTCACACTGCGCTTTTTTACTAGTCTTGGGAGATTTATTTTTTTAGGAGATTCACTCTATCATTTTCAGTATTTGAGGACATTTTTGACATCTAGACAGGAAGAGATTTACAATGAGCTATCTTGGGCTCAATTTGGACTTCATAAAGGCAGTCAAAAGTTGATTTGAAGGCCCGCGCTGTGCTTTTTCCTAGGCACTTTGCGCTTTTGCAAGGACACTACACTTTTTCCAGTCTACTCATTTCTTCAGAATTTTCACTTTATCTCAGTTGATTGATGGTTTCCAGGGAAATTTACAGATGTAAATGTAAAAATTAAATTTAATTGTGTCTTTTATAGTTACTAGAGATAGATACATCAAGTAAATCTATATTTTTGGGTCAAGTGAATCAGTTTCATCAAAGATAGGGATGAGTTTTTTGACCTCCCTAGTCATTAGGATTCCAGTTCGGGACTTTGGGGAACATATCCACAAGTCATGGATTCGACCCCTAAGAGTGGGGAGAAGTTTTTTTGGCCTATATCTTTCATTTCCTTTTTCATTGAAAGGGTTGGATGTTATGTAATTGATCTTTGAACATTAGTGTATTCAGTCATTTTTGGCAGGAACTAATAGACAGAGTTGCAACTATTTTGGTGGGATCCTAGTGGTATGTGTTTAAGCAGTTTTGCCTCTTATTTTTTCATATGTTTGAATGTATTATGCTTTCCATATTTATTCCATCTCTCAATGTGATTGATTCCGAAGTTAGATAAAAATAATTCATTATTTGATGCTCTGTTTTGGAGGAATTATTACAGTTGTGTTTCAGTTACTTATAATTGAAAAGAATTCATGATTTGGCATGCTCTATATGAAACCCTACCAGTCTAATCACACTCATCAAAATAACTAAATGTTTTAAATTATGTGCCTACCTTACTCCATCATATCTCTGCAATTTTGATGCTTAGTGCCCTGACCTAGTTCTCCCCTGACCTGATTCACAATCCAACACCCAAAATCAATCAAAAAAACCCTAGTGCTACTATACCTAGCCTAAAATCCTCATTATCCAGTCAATTCGATTGTGATCTCTTGGAGAGAGCTCTCTCCTGCCTAGTACGGCTAGCTACTAGGACAAAGCAGTTTATGGTTACATTTGCTGGTCTCCTTCTCAGCCTTCGGAGATCCAATGGAGTGATAACAGAGTGATAATCCACTTCATTCATGTCATCAACCTATCTTTATAGGGACCAAACAATAGCAGATCTATCATAAAAACATATCTATCATGATCATCAATATCATGTCATCCATCTCTCATAAAGGGAGGGACTAGAAATATCAGGGCGGTAGGCTGATGTGACATCACAACCTTAAGATCCAATAATAATACATCAAGTTAAAGCATTTAATTTCATTGCATGCCATAACCAATATATTCATCAATTTATAACATCGATCTCATAAATATTTTTGTATAATCACTGTTTCCAATACCATGCATATCATAATCAATAGGATAAAGTTAGGATAATTGGTAAACCAACAAGGTGCAATTACTCTTCTCTATGAGATTTCATCATGCTGACCAAAAGTATTATCAATACCATATCAATGAGGTAAAATTCCATAATAGATCCAACATATCTTATGTGTATCAATAATCAAGAGCACCACCCACTAAAATCAGAATCAGGATCTAAAAAAATAAATGTTAGCCACACATTAAGTTATGCTACTATATCCAAGATCGGTTATCACTTCAAGTACTCTCACGGAATCAATAAGATCAGCATGATCAAACCATTCAATACCAGGTGCATCATTTCATCAACATAAATATCAATCACTCTTATATGTGCATGCATGATCCATCCAAGAAGTAGACATTCTCAATATACCGAAGGGCTTACCTAGCCATCCAATGTTGTAGCTAAATGTTAACATTAAAATAATATACCATGCATGCCTTACGGTATTACCTGTGGACCTTCACATAGGAGCTTGTAGTGCACAAGTTCCTCTTTACTATTTACGTATATAGACATCTTTCCTTTTCCAGATCTGGTTGCATTTCTAGATCTACCCAACTTTCCTTCATTTCCTGATCTAGCTATATTTCCTGCATTTCCAAATATCCTCAAGAGGGATCCTCTCATCACATCTCATCACAGAGGTTAGATATATCCAGGTGCTCAAATATACATGCAGGAAGTAACAAATAGAAACAATAATCATATAAATTTGATCAATAAGCATAAACGAGAGTAAGGGTTATAATTCAAGGAATACTTATCTTCAATAAGAGATGATCATATTCCTCTCAAATCAACCTTCAAGATTCAGCCATAGATCATAAAGCAGTGTTGCCTTCAATCGACAAATTTATCAATAAAAAGGTCATTTCTATAAAATAGAAACAATTTCTTGAGCATCTTTCCAAAGGCTATGCGAGGGTATCATAAACCACATCTCAATACTTTACCATAAACTAGGGTTTCTCTTAAACCGTTATCCAATAATTGCCTAGGGTTTTCTTCATACCCTAGAATTATTTTAGGTATCTACCATCCTCTGCTTCCTTCCATAGAAGTGTCTCCTTGGGGTGATCCTCATGTATTTTCTTCAAACAGCTCGGATACCATGTTAATTTTTCATAAAGCAACATTTTTCTTTACTTTGATAGTTAAATTTCTTCATTAACATGTTTCATTATCCCCAAATACTTTTTCCATTGTACATATCTATATCATTAACCATCAAAAAATGAAACTATACAGAGATAACAATACCATCATCATCATCATCATCTAAGAAGTGGAAAATAAAAGATCAAAGGAAGAGAAGCATGAACACATAGAGACACCAGGATTGGTCTGAGACTAGGGAAAAACCCACTACAAGGAAAACCCTTGGAAATTCTTCTTCTTAGATCTTCATTGAATGGTTTACCAATAAGAGTACAATGATCCATGGGTACATATATTTACAATTTAGAAAACGAATAAAATACAAGCACTAAAACCATACCCATATTTCTACATGAAGGAAACTGAATATGAGAACTGAAATGCATTGACACTAGTTGTAGAAAATTGATGAACATGACTGATATTGAATGAAGACTAAAGATAATTTTGTAGTTGAAACAAATAGATCTGATATGCAAACCAACAGATCTATAATACCAAAACTCAAATCTGATATATCACCAAGTGATCTCATCTCAAATGTCTTATATCTGAATCCAGGAGACTGGTATCAACTACTATGATGCAAATGTGATTGAACGACTGATTTCTGAAGGAACTTCGCAATCAAATGAAGGTGATACAAATTAGATATGCCCAGAAAATATCTTGGCCATGGCCTTAACTCGCCCAGTGTGTGGCTGAAGGACTCTGAGCCACTACCACAACGTTCTATGCTCGTGGCTGAGGGTATGAATACCTTAGAACTCAGGATGCACCCTAAATCCATCCTGTCAACAACTTTGGCATCCTGGCTGCGGGCGCAACACATCCTGTATGTGGTTGTGCTTTAGCAGGGTTGCTACTAGGGCCTTACTTGCCTGTGTATCTGCTTCAATAGGCATAGATCCAGAATGTGCACCAGACTCTGACCCTGATCCATTGCGCGAGCCTTTTTCGATGCACCTGTGCGAGCCAGAAAGAAAAAATATGAATCTAAACCAAAACATCATGGAGGGGATCTCATGAGAGAATATATGCAAATGATCTTGAGGTCACTTCTATTTATAACTTTGTGAGTGACCACTTAGGGCCTTGACTGAATCAACATGAAGTTAACCATCTAATTAAAATATTAAATTAATTCATAACTTAACTTCTACTTAACTGATTGGGGCGATCTATAGGTCAATTTTGATCCTCTAAAAAAGAGGAATCTAATTAAATTATTATCTTAATCATCTAAGTTTTCCATAGTGGACTTTGAGTCTAGTTTCAAAACTTAACAGGATGAACAGTAAGTATTGTTCATGATTGGGGATCATGATCTCTCACTTAAGTGAGATGATATATTTCCTCTATGAGTAAACTTGAAAAGAGGGAGAGTGGATCCTAGAACCATATTGTTTTTTATCTGAACACATTGTATATCAGGAAGTCGACCGATGAGTAAAAATTATTCCAGTAGTGCGGGTGGAATCAAAACAACTAAGTTATATTCTATGGATGATCGTGCACCTGGTAGAGGCTAAGAGTCAACATGTCTCTACAAAAGCCCATTTTTTATTGGCCCTGGATTTCTTGCAGCTACAAGTGTTCAACTGGTGTGAGGGAGCCCTCCAACAAATGAAAGAGGAGTTGTCAGCATGTAAGACTCTGGCCGAAAGAGAGTTTGGGTACATTACACTGATTTCATCCTTCATACTAGAGAGAGTTCACGTGATTAGGCTTTAGGTGAGTCTAGCCATAGCCAGTCCTAGGGAGCCTAGATAGGATTGGTGGGAATCCTTAAAACCTCAGACAGGAGGTGGACCAATCAAGAATTTTTTTGATGATGACTTATTTTACTGGCTCAAAGGCCAAATCCCCATGAATTAGGACTACTCATGTGCTGGGAAGAACTATACAGTGGATCTGGAGCTAATATTTCCACCCGGAACTCATTGGGGACCACTAAGTAAAAGGATGAATCAGTGAGAAAAGTATGTTTTGTCTTTTGAATTTTATGCAATTTTTTTTGTTATGGGTGAAATTTTTTTACATGAAGCTTGGCTTGACATAGGTGTGGCACCAGTTCGTCATGTGAGTACTCCCTTCCATTCTAGGTGGGGTGATCAACTACATAGGGCTAGAGCGGTAGCAAAGGTTGCGACAGCTTCCAAAGAGGGATATGCCACATAGAGTTTGTGTGAGGTTTCTAGGAACCTCGAAGGATTGAGAATGGGTGTGCCACCTCTTCCCATTAGATAGATATTGATCCATATGCAACGGTATATAGTGGGTGTAGCGGAGAATTTTTTGGTTCCTTTGGAGAGGTTAGCTAGAGCAGTGATTTTTTACCATGAGAATCAAGCTCAGTAGGAGTATATTATGGCCATAAGGTGTCAGAGTGAGGCTTAGCAAAGACATTTTGTATAAAACACCCAAGTTTTGGGAATTTTTGATGTAAAAATACTGGAAAAAAAATTATATATATATACATATTTTTTTTGGAAATTTTGTGGTGTATTTGATGTTTCTTATGTAAATTTTATAATGAAAAATGTACATTAATGCATGCAACTAAAAAGTATGAAACAGATGCTAATCTAATACATAGTTTTCCAATGAATCGTCTAATGCATTAGATTCCCTTGGAATGTTTTCATAATATATTCAAAGTAATGTTACAAAAGAAATTACCCTTAAAAAGTAACGTAACAATATTGGATTGTGAATGTGATAGTGATAGGTCAAATGCATAACATCGAGCTGAATGTTTAACCTAACCACTAAATTGTAGATGTTGGAAAATATAGATTCGGTAAGGAGTTCAATGACCAACATATACTCAACAATATTTTTGGTGGCATAACTAAGGAAGACCCCCCCCTCCCCCCCTAGAACTAAGTGGTTCCAAATCGATTGTCTAAAGAACCCAAGAAACTGATGCAATGTGCCATGTGTGAGAACTGATAGCATCCGCATATCTGATGTATGATAAGAGTGAGGTGGGAATCTATGAAAAAAAATATATGTGCATGAGAAAAATAACCATTAAAAATCCAAAAATATCTAGAAACCCCAAAAGAAGAAAAACCTATATACATACAATTACAAAGCACATGCCCAATAGAACAATAGGAAAAATAATGTTTGAGATAGGTACCATTAAGGGGCTCTACGAGTGGAATTTTTTCACGGTCTTGAAGTTTGTAGGATACTTTGGAAATAACCCTAGTGACAACATATGGACCGACCCATAGTGGTTGAAGTGTTCATGCCCACAAGAGATCATGTTTTTTATCATAATGTACGATGAGGTCACCCTCTTGGTAAGAACGAGGCTTGACATGTTTATCGTATTGAGATTTGACTCATTAGTTATGTTCTTTGATATCTATGGAAGCATCTCGACGAGTCTCATCCAACTGATTTAGTGACTGCAAGCACTATTTTTCGACAGTAGTATCGGGTAGGAGTTCAACAACACATTTAAGGGATGGAATATGGAACTCAATAAGAAGAATTGCTTCGAGGTCATAAGTAAGTTGAAAGGGAGTGAAGCATGTAGTGCTTTTTACTGATGTTCAGTATTCCCAAATTTTATAATATAACATTCTATGTCATCAGTTTTTGTGATTTCCTACTAGCTGGCATATCATGGTCTTGAGGACATCGTTCATGGCCTCAACTTGGCCATTGGCCTATGGGTAGTACAAATATGAATGATCTTGGAGAAAACCAAGCATAGATGTTAAATCATACATCATATGGTTATGAAAGTGTGAACCATGGTTTATAACGATCGTGTGGGGTACACCGAAGCAACAGATAACTTGATTGAATAGGAATAAGGCGGTGATTTCTCCATCATCCAGAAAAGTGGGAATGACTTCAACCCATTTCATGAAATATTCCACATCAACAATAATGTAGTCATGTCCATCAGAGGAATTGGGATTGAAAGTGATGAAGTCAATGCCCCCTATAAACAGGTGTATAGGGGTGAGGGGCGCAAGCCTTTTATTTTTATAGACTTGACAAGGATGACACTATTGGATTGTAGTAATATAGTCTTTAAATAGAGTTGGTCAGTATTATCCTACATGTAATATTTTATGGGCAGTGTCCATGCCTGAAAGATGACTGCCACACGCCCTAGTATGTTAGTCATTTAGAACTTGTTCCACTTCGGAAATAGTAAGACAATGTCAAAAAATAGAGTCAACACCATGATGATATAAAGGAGCACTAAGTAGTGCTTAGCCTGGTGGTGGATGTAACGACGTTCGTCTGACAATAGATATGGGTGAAAACATTGTGCCATGGAGGTAAAAAAGGATTTCCCTTTACCATGGATCAGTAGAGTTGACCAAATAAATGGATTCATATGGCATAGGGTCATGGGCTACTTCATCCAGATCGACTCTGGGAAGATCCGACAATAACTCTATGAAGACTAAGGATTTTTTCGCCTTGGCAGTAGTGAAAACCAAATCAAATTTCTAGAGGATGGAAATCCACTTGGAATGCTTTCCTCCAATAACTTGACAAGACATAATGTGTCTAATGGGATTCTCCAAGGAAACGATGGTATTCTGACACATCAGGATGTAATATCGAAAGCAATTGACAGAAAAAATGACTGATATGGATAATTTCTCCACATGTGAGTACCTTAATTCAATTCCAACAAGACCTTTCGAGAGGTAGTAAACCACATGCTCACTATGATCATCGTGTGTTTGAACCAAAACCATTCCTATGGAGGATGGTGAAGCTGCTAGGTATAAGAGAAAGTCGTGCATATAGCTAGGAGGAGTTAGCAGTAGGGCTGACATGAGAACCTTTTTCAAGGCATTAATCGATCGTTTTTCTTGATCATCCCACAATAAGGGTACTCCATTCTTCAGTAGGTGCATGAAACCTTTCATTAATTCAACATAGTTGGCGATGAAATAACATAAGAAGTTTACCTTCCTTTGCAAACTTTGGAGTTTAAGAATGGATTGCAGCATGGGAAACTGAGTAATCTCCTTGACCTTATCAGGATCAACATGTATCATGTGTTTTGAGACAATAAATCCAACCAAACACCCAAACTCGACAAATAATATGCACTTATACGGATTCAAACGAATGTTATAGAACCTACACCTAAAAAATATAGCTCGAAAATGAGCTAGGTGTTGGGCTTGTTTCCTGGAATGATTCAAAAGATCATCCAAGTAAGCATGAACAAGATTCGGATATCATAAAAGGTGTAGTACATAGCCCTCTTAAAGGTGGCGATCACATTCTTAGACCGAATGGGAGTTGATGATATGCCAATGTTCCTGAGGGACAAATGAAAGCGGTTTTTTGTTGGTCATAAGGTTTAATAGCAATCTATTTATATCCCGAGAAGCCATCCATGAAGGAGAAATATTCACAACCGGTGCAATCGTCGATTATATGGTCAATGAACAAATTAAGATAGTTGTATTTTAGACAAGCAGTGTTCAAATCGTGGTAGTTGACACACACAAACACATATGGTACCTTGTTTTTTGTCTACAGGAACTAGATTATACACCCATTTTGTTAAGGGAACAAGATAGATGATGTAATATCCCAAATGGAATTATGCATTGATACACAAACACAATATTTTAAACTAAAACAAGTATACATAAAATATTCAACAATCATAGAATATAAAAAATAGGTGAGCCTTTTATTATTATGGAGGTGGATAAACTAGTACAATAGTGCTCAAAATATGAGACACTCAAGCCAAAGAGATGGCCTAAAATGATCCTAAAATGATCCCACAAGAGGGATTGCGTAACTGCTGGACTGCTGGAAGGTAAACTGTGTTTTCCATATTGGATAATGCCAAGGCAGTAACTGCCAGAAAATATAAAATTAGATCTAGGTAGTTTGGGAGCTCCGATGATGTTGAAAATTGAGATCCTGGCTCTATGATGGATACCTAAGATAACCCAGAAAATAATTTTCCATATCTATCAATCTAAGAAAATCACCCTCATAGGGATTACACTATATAGCTGCTAGGTATACAGATTTCCTGCATGCACTGAAGATATGATGGCTGCAATGATGTGTAATCAGCTCTATGCGAGAAGGGTTGATCCATTCACTAGATCCTTGGGCTAAAATCTCAATATCTAGCTCCTCCAATATCCTCCACTGAAGATAATTGTTGAATACTCAACAGCTTTAGAAAATTGTGTTGTAAGAGAGGGAGGCTCAATAGCTTGTTGCTAAGATATTAAAATCATCTCCTGAATGATGGAAACACTGAAACCAAAGTGAGGAGATGGTCCCTCACAGGATTTCTAGCTGAAGCACTGGAAACTTCCTTCCTCCAAAATATTTACAAGACTGCACTATGTAATCCTTGAGGGGAGTGTTGCTACATGGAGGTAAAATACAATGGCCTGAATGTCAGATATATTTCTGCTACTCCTGGAAGATTGAATATGAAGAACAAGTGGAAGGATGAATCCTCCACCGGTTTCCTAGCTGGAATGCTAGAAACTACCTCTTGAAGATGGCACCAATGCCTGATGAGGAATACAGCTTGATAGAAACCTGCCCAGAGTAGACACTTGAAGTCCCCCATGGGAAAGGGTGGGATTTCCGCTTGAAAACACCCTATGCTAAATAGCATTGTAGACTTATCTAAACAACATAAGCATGGCATATAAATTTCCTAATATAAATCTAGATCTAAACAGATCAAATAAATGAAAAATCCAAGACTAAAATAGGCCTTCTATTGTGCCTTCACCTTCATTATATAGATTTTGAGCCTTCCATATCCTAGGCCTACCTCATAACTTCGTTGTATATGTGGACATAAGCCTCCATGATTGACTTCGTTGTCTCTCCATGTCCTCCATGATCTCTACATGGGATGATCACCCTCTCCATCATGTGTGCATTAAATGCACTACTTCCTCCATCATGTGTGCATTAGATGCATCACTTCCTCCACTATCTTATCATAAGTGCTTTATGATCTTACTTTTAATGCACTATGATCTTATTTGACCTCTTCCAAGTTCTTCATGATTTTAAATTTAAGATCCGTGATCTTACTTGACTGCTTCAACCCCCATGACCTATCTCAATAATGAGACATGATCCCACTCCTTTCAGATTAAGAAGCTGCTCCACTACTCCATAATGTAGATCTACATCTGAAATATTCACATTCACACATCAAAAGTGGATTTTATTTATCTTTGGGGTTTATGGGTCCCTCCAACCTCTTATTTAATTAATCAATTATGAAAATTAAGAACTTTAATATTTCAATTATCTTGTGAAAAATTGGGAATATTACAGATGACGGAACAATTTTTTGACTTCATTCTTGATGGCTGTTGTTTTTCGAGAGTGGACAGGTTGAAGTATTTTTTGAACAGGATTGACATTGTCATAAATATTGATATCATTCTTGACAATAGAAGGGTCTATGTCGGGTATTTCCTTGTAAGGCCAAGCAAAGACATCGTGAAATTTCTTAAATACGCAGGTGAATCTCACAATTTCCTCGGGACTGCAGCTAGCTCCAATCTAAATATTTTCCATGATACCTGTTTTGACTGAGATATTAATGAGTGAATTTTTGGAAATGTTACCCAATTTACCTTTGGAATCCATAGTTTGGATAGTTGTATAAGTCGAAGGAACAATCTCAGGTTGGTCAAAAGGAAGGATTTGTAAATATGTCACATTTGAGTCAAAGACCGAAGCGCAATTATGAGAATTGTCCTAGGTTCACTTTTCTAGAGACATGATCTCCCAGATAACTTCATCCGAAGGTAAGACTTCATTGAGGATATCATTAGAGGGAGAGGATATGGGAGAGGAAGTGGTACCATTGGCCATGACCAAAGCAGTAGTGGAGTTGGATGCATATTGAATGGATTGATAAGTGAATTTGATTTGTGACAACGACATATGTTATCCATAGGAATCAATGGCAGAAGGGGTAGGGAGGATAAAGGGATTGGTAGGGCCATTAAAAATGGTAGAGACCATTGATACCATTTGTGGAACCTTAGGCGGCGGGATAGGAAAACAACCTAAAATAGAGGAACCCTTCAGAAGAATGGTACCAACACTAACATAGGAGTCAGGTATGCCACCCACTAAGGGAAGGTTACTTCTAGGTAACAGGGATTAATCTAGGTACAAAAGGATAGCTTATCCACTGTGACAATAGGGGAATTTTGAGGTCTAAAATGGGCCTCCTAAGTAAAATTTACAATCAAAATTCACTTTATGAGAACTAATCACAAATTTTTAGAGGATGACATCATCCCTAATGGTTGAGGTGGCATTGCTTAAGTTAAATTTACTTACTTGTCACATTCTCAATGGTGGATAAAAACTCATGGTTAACCATTATATTGCTCTAAGTACTTTTAAAGTCAAAGTAAAGTACTCATAATAAATTTAATTTCACACTTTTTGAATAAAAATATATTATTTTCATTTCATATTTCTTGAAAGAAACAATGCATATCCCTATACATTTATTATATTATATTATATTATTGTATTATATTATTTTTATATAGTATATTAATTACATGTTATTATACAATTTAAATAATATAAATTTTAATTAATAGAATATAATATAATTAAGAATTTGTAAATTTATATTTATATTTTGTTTTAAGTTATTTAAGTAAAAAGGACAAATGCATTAGTTGTTCAATGATAATGACTTTTTCTTGAAAACTCATTCTTATTTATAGTCACGTCAATACAATTTTTTTATTAATTTTATTTTGGTAGAACTTTTGAATTGAATTTAACTATGGTTGCATGGATTGTGGTGCAAAAAGTGAATTGCAAATTCATAAATATTATTTTATTGGTTTAGCTATTATTTTATTATTTCCTTAGGAGGCCCATTTTAGACCTCAAAATTCCCCTAATATTTTCCCATCCAAAGGAAAAAGGATGAGTCAGAAGACCGAAGAAACAATGGCAGTCATGGCATAAGTCCTAGTATGACCCAAAAGCATATTATAGTCAAGATGGTGATCTACGACTTCAATGTCCATCATTGCAGTTTTCGCACTTAGAGTGATGGGTTAGTTATTAAGGTATCCTTTCAGTATGAAATTGTGACCATCAAAAACTTTGAGGGAATTCGATGGTGGTGAGAGAGTGGGAGAACCCAAGTCAAGTCATCAAGAAGTAGAAATTATGCAGGCCGAAGCACCTTCATCAATGACAGTTCGATGGACATGTTTTCCCTTCGCCACAACCTACATTTGAAATGCAAGCTTATGGGAGAGGTGAGGCTTACACTTTTCCATGTCAAAAATTACTAAATTGGAATCATGAGGATCAATTCCACCAATGGCAGAAATCAAAGCTTTTTGTTGTGCTAGATAGGTTTGTAATACTTCGAGGGTAGAAATCGCAAACGGTGCTTGCACCAAATCTTCTATAATACTGTATTTTTTGGCAGCACGTGCAAAGGTATTGTGTGTTGAATGATGAAGTGTCCTTTTGGGGTGACGAATCACAGGGTTAGCAATAGGCCTTTCAATATACAGATCATTAGACGGCGGTGGATTAGAAATCGGGGCAGTGTTTGAAGCGTTAGTGACTGGATTTCCAAAATTCTTGGCTCATGTTTGTAAATCAACCATTTCAAAGGTGTAAATAGTTTATCGTTATTCTCTAGAAGGAGGTGGATGTGAACCATCATTTCCCCCTTGCAGAGGTTGTGGTAGATTCGATACAAGATGTTGTTGCTGCTAAGAATTGAATGGATTGTTGAGGATTCTAGGGGTCCGGCTAGTGTCCTTTTGGGCAAGAAGCTTCGTGAATTCTTGAAGGTGAGGAATTTTATAGGTCATATGGTCCTAAACACATATGTTGCAAGGAAACTTAACAGTTTTTTCCTTCCCTTTATGATATTTAGCAGTATCATTCTAATTGGGATTGTTTTGGTTAGTTGGCTTCTCTTCAGAAGGAGTGGTATTTTTCTTATTCTTCTTGTTCTTACCACTATGTTTTTTTGTATACTACACAAAGTTGATTGTAGTGGTTGTAGGAGAAACAAAATGTGTAGTAGGAGCGGTATCGGAAACAAAAGATAAATGAGTATATTTCATGTTTATTTGTTTTAAAATAACCGCAGAGGTAGTGCGACGATGTCGTCAGCGTGTGTGTCGGGTTGCTAAGTAGCGAGAACATTGGAAGTTTGGGAGGAATCAGGGAGAAAATCATAAAGCGTTCCAAATTGAAAACATATTGGGTCTAAATTTTTGTGCGACGAATAGATTGGTATTTCATAACCACACTAGTCATGGCAATGTCCTTGGAAATGGGGGGAAGAAGAGACTTGAAAAACTAGTCTACTAAGAGTTAATTCAAGATGGGGGCCTTGACAAGCCTCCGCCTACATCTCCATTCATGGATGTGATTAGATATGTGGGTGGAAGTGTCTTGGCATAAAGTAGTAAGGAGTTTCATTCCAGTTTCATAGCGGATAGGACATTGGAAGTGATTTAAAAATTCCATCGCCAAGGAGCCAAAAATATTGACTGGCACATGTGGTAATTCGATGTACCACTTAGAAGCATTTACAGTAAGGGTGTGGGGGAAGAGTCAGAGACAGATACTATCATTAAGTATTTATTTTAATACACACCATAAGTGGTAAGTAATGATATGCATATCTGGGTCATCTCCCTTTTTCCCTTTGAACTTTGGAATATGTACAAGTATCTTATGCAGGATCATAGGCCAAAGTAAGTTTTGATCGATGGGGTCATTAGTCAGCTTATAAATATCCAGGATGTCTATAGTTTCCAAGAAAGGAAAATGCATAGGTGCCCCCGAATCTAACCAAGGAAGTGCAAGATGACTTGAAGAACTAGAAAGTTCCCCCATCAAAATGTTTCCAACAAGATACATGATATGCAGTGGACAACAACCTCATGCGGGTGGTTGTGTGGTAATATTGGAAGGCCATATGGGATAAATAAGATGGGTGGAAAAAATTTTGTTGTCTACAGGATAGAAATTCCCCCCTTGACTCAATGGTGGTTGAGGAGGGGGTGCCTAAATAGATGCAACAGGATCGGGTTGAGGGATACTACTAACCACTTAGTTTTCAGTAGGTGTGGGACTGACACCAACATATTTTCCACCGAGAGGTAGCAGGTCTATCAACGAAGGAACATGTTCTCCTATAATTGGAAAAGGGGTTGGGATGCCCCCGAAAGGTATATGCATTCTAGAAACATTCCCCCATGGAATATGAACCTGGGGGTTATAATTGAGAAAGGGGTTATAGAAAGAGAAGGGTTGGCTATGGTATATGCATTACAAAAGTTCAAGCATTATGTATTGGGAGTGCACTTCAAGATGTTTTTTGATCACTCCACACTGAATTATTTGGTGAATAAGCTTGTATTAGGAGGAAAAATTTGTCGATGGTTGTTGTTGTTCCAGGAGTATGATTTCGAATTTGTAGTCAAACTAGGAATATTGAAGTCCAACACTGATCATCTGTCAAGAATATAAACAAGAGAAGAACCCACAAGTATTTAAAATAACCTAAAGAATGTGCACTTATTCACAATCAGGGTCACAGATGATCACTTCACAAACATTATTCATTTTTTGGTTACCGGAATGGTGCCCACGGATTACACTACGCAGCAGAAGGAGTTGGTAGTCAAAGTAGTTAATTTCTTGTTGATTGCAGGAATCTTTTACAAAATGGGACCCATTGAAACACTGCACAGATATGTCTCAGGGCATGAAAGGAATAATTTTTTGGTAGAAGCTCATGGAGGAGTTGCATGAGGACGTTATGCCGGAAAGGCCACTGCGTAGAAGATTTTGAGAGCCAAGTTATGGTGGCCCATAGTGCATAAGGATGCAAAGGAGTTTTGATGATCTCGGATGCATGTCAAAGAACAAGATGATCATCTAGAAGGGATGAAATTCCATTGAATCCATAGGTAATGTTGCATGCATTTGATAAGTGGTTTATTGACTTTATCGTACCTATTAACCCACTAGGGAAAAAAAGCGGTGCAAGATACATAATCATTGCAACTAATTATTTTACAAGGTGGGAAGAAGCACAACCAGTGAAGGATTACAGCACAGATACCGTCACAAAATTCATATTTGAATATATTATGTCCATATTTGTGTGTCCAAAGATCCTGATGAGTGAAAGGAGTTTGCATTTCTTGCATAGCATTATTGTGGCACTAACTGAAGAATTTCAAGTGTATCATTAGAAAATTACACCATGTCATCCTCAGGAAAATGGGACTTTCGAAGATTTCAATAATATTTTGTAGAACGCCCTCACAAAAGTGTGCAATGTCAACATAAATGTCTGGGATATGAGAATTCCAATGGTGTTATGGGCATACAGGACAACATGCAAGAAACTAACAGGACAGACACCTTTTAGGTTTGTCTATGGAAAAGAAGCAGTTATGTCTATGGAGTTCATTGTGCCAAGTTTACGAATTGCATCATTCACATACATGGTATATTTTACAGGAAAAATGACCTCCTCATCAGCTCAGAGGAGAAGGTAACATGGAAGGAAGAAAATGACCTAGACAAGACCCATTTTTGCCAAGGTAACGCACCCCAGACACAGCTAGGCAGATTTATAACGCACCTGAGTCATGCAAAGGGAGCATTAATGCCTAGGGTAACGCTCTGTCTTGCCCAAGGGGCAGTGTTATCCGTTTTTTAATGTGAAAAGGGAAATATCTCGTGGAAAACTGACTAGCATTTCCAGATATTTCTCAGAAAGAGTCCGTTCAAAATAGAAACTAAATGGCACAAATCTTTTACTAGGCCTTTCCAAACACAACTAGAATCCTATGGAAGGAAAAAGCAAAGAAAAGCGAGGAAACATATAAATCTTTCCCGATTTGAACTGGTTGAAAGAGTTTGCAAGGTTTTTCCTCTCCATCTCCTATAAATTGGAGTTGTGGGCTCTTGGCCTAGGGTCGAAGGTTTGAATATATGTGGAGCATAATTTCATTGTTGTAGTGTGACGCTTGAAGATCGGCAGAGATCATTGAAGACTTTCTGCCTTGAGCATCATTACACTCAGAGATAGAGAAAGAGAGACAGGAATTGGAATATTGAGGAGGGATTAGTGCAATTGATGGTTGTAATCCTCCTTTTCATAAAACAATATAACTGTATCTATTTTGTCCATTCGATGCATCAATGTCACAATTGTTGTTCAATCATCTATGTAGTGTGATATGAGTGGCTTAAATATGCATTGTTTTATGTTTTTTATATGCTAGTTTAAGTGATAAAAATCTATCCTATTTTAAATATTACACGAGTGCTATGATTGGTTGCAGGATTTGGATTTGGAGCCGGTGAAGAAGGACTTCTACTCCACCGCTTGGTGTTCTCCATAGGATCTGCCGTCCACAAAGAGGTAATCATTCCAATCTTTCTTTTTCAATTATATATTAGTATGAACATGCATGCAGTACCTTTGGAACTTTATAGATAATCTTACAGTCTGCCTCGAGCACCGGAAAGCCCTGAGAGGGATACCCAATAAACACCACCCAAGCATATTACCCTATAACAGAAATGGCGCCTCCGCTGGGGAGTAAATCCCAATTTTATGGGTTGTTCCTGTGACTTTACCTCTTTTCCTCTATTTACATATCCTTCTGACCAGTTTATATGCTTAGTAAACATCTCAAAAGGTCACAAAGTCCAGATTAGACCCTACTTAGCCATCTGTGAAAATTTACCCTAAGTAACGCTCCCTATGAGAGTGTTTCAGTGCGTTATAACTCTACTTATGCTCAGATATAGTGTGTTAGTCTCAATATTAACGCTTTGTAGCCTCTGCTTGCCAATGTTACCCAACCAAAATCTATTTTTTACACCTCTCTTGCGTTTCCCTTTGGTTGTGGAGTTATTGGCTACCAAATTAGCTTCTTTTGCTGGATCCATGTGCTTGATTACTAGTTAGCATTTTTGTCTTTAGTTCTTGTTTAAAAATTTAATGTTAGTAGCATCTACTTTTGAAAAAGAATTTTTTTTTTTTAAGTTTTCTGAACTTAGTTGAATTAATTCTGAAAAATTTTGGTTAAAAAGTTGTTAAGAGAAGATAGATAGATGTTTGAATATTTAAATTTAAACTGTGTTATTTGAATGTTTAGTGCACGGATGTTGAAGAATCTCTCCTTGTAGAATGAACTCTTCATTGAATTGAATATTTAGTGCATGTTTTTGCATGGTTTTTGAGTGAGAGTCTCATCACATTTCATATGTCCACTCCCCCTCCGCAAGACTAATAATCAAGTACACTAAGAATCAAGTGATAATAAAATTAATAATATAACTTTTTCTGAGCTCACAAAAACAGTAGTTCCGGCTAGGATCTTGGGGTAGGAGAAGTGAGAAAATAACCCAAGATCTCAAAACTTGAAACTAGATTCATTAAAAAGTGAAATCCTACTGCACTCATATTATCGGGACCACTCCACTACCACCACAGTTAAGCATGAGACAACACCAAGGTGCATGATAAGGTATCCCATCTTCGAGTGCATTCAGTGGGCATGTTATATATTGGGGTTCCCTTTGGGGATGTCGAAACTAGATCGGGGATATAGGTGTTCTGCCCCTATAGTGTGTTGTCTACGACCGTGACCCCCCTGATGATGTCTGTGATTTGAGGTATCTTTAGTTGCCAGAATTTTTAGGGAATTACATGAGGTGATTGGGGTGGGTTGCCCTAGTACCTAAAAAAAATGGACCTACTATGTATTTGGTCTTTGGGAGGGTACTCATCTTCACGAGAGTGCTTACACCTATGGTCTTAGGTTCGGGCAAAGTTCTAGAGTAACCATAACTGTATTTATGACCAACCTTCTCTGTATGCTATTGTGATACTGGG
This sequence comes from Pinus albicaulis, assembly GCA_034641835.2. Classification (NCBI taxonomy): domain Eukaryota; kingdom Viridiplantae; phylum Streptophyta; class Pinopsida; order Pinales; family Pinaceae; genus Pinus; species Pinus albicaulis. The sequence goes on from CM076582.1 coordinate 993,913,561, forward strand.
TCTCATCTCTAGCAAATGATAGTACTCGTATGGGGCCACCCTGTTCTGGCTGCTTGTTGATTGATTTTAGAAGTCCTTATTTCTTTTTTCTTTTTTTAGGTGTGTGGTTACTATCACTAACAATTTATAATACATCACAAATAATTAAAGTTTGATAAAATTAAAAAGTTCACCGTGGCATCCTTCGACCCTCGCCGTCTGTCCTGACGATAGCGAGGTCTCCCTTCATTGACACCGAAGGAGGAATCGAATCTCGGTGATCCAGTCCCTTCTTCGAAAGAGCAATATCCAGTGACAACCCCTGATTTTCACATAGCCCCGTATCATATGGAGTTTCCAGAGGATCCTTTTATGGAAGGAGTTGTACCTCCTTACAATCATCCTCTCACTGATTCGTTGGGGCTAGTTTTAGTTCAAGTTACACCAGGACAAGATATGTCTTTGGCTGCACCAACATCTGTTTCACAACCAGCACCCATGCGGTCGATGTTGCTAGTAACCAACTCTGGTCCACGACCATCTTCCTCACCAGTTGTCAGTTCTACACAAATGATTTGAAACCCCAGTAGCCAGGCTATACCCGGTCCTAGAAATCCGGTCACCACAACTGTCAGAAGACCTTCGAACCCTTCGAGACCCACGGTTTATGCTATTATGATTGCGTCGGGACCCACGGTTTATGCTCCCGCTAGCGAGGCTACTTCAGTTCCTTTTAGCAACCCTTTCGGTTGGAACCCTTTGTTGAGTTCAAAACCCTTGGCAACCATGCCAGGGGGCATTGTTACCAACACATATATGCCAGGGGGCACTTCGATACCCCTACAGTCATTGGGAAAAACAGGACATCCTATTGTTAACGTTGTTCCTTTGAGTGGTCAAACTTCTGGTGTAGGGTCTATGCCGATGCTTAACCATGTCAATAGTAGTATGCCTTTGGCTAACTCTATCGCGTCCATATGGGAAAACCAACCCCAAAATCAATTTGGGCAAGGAGGTATTTTTTACACCGGGGGAAACCAAAACTTCGCCCCTCAGTATAACATACCCTATGGACAGCAACCATACACCCCTACACCTCCACCCACAGGGAACTTTAATCAACAAAGTCCTACTTATCCCATTGGTAACACATTGATGGGCGGACCCTATGGTTTGAATGGTCAGCCAATACTTCCTTGGCTAGATCCGGGGGAAAACATGCAATTTCCATTTCTGGAAGCTCTAGACATCCCCGAAATCTACAAACTAACCAATGATCCCATCAACCACAACCCACTCTGGCCTCTAGTACTGCACAAGATTTCGTCTGACATCCCTAAATTCGATGGGAAATAAGGGGACGATCTGGATACTCACATCACCACCTTTCATCTATGGTCAGTTTCTAACTCCATGGTGGATGATAGTATCTAACTTCAACTTTTCTCCTGCACTCTCACAGGAAATGTTGCGAAACAATACATTGAGTTACCATGTGGGGTCGTCAATACTTTTGGTGCCTTAGCTACGAAATTTCTTAAGAACTTCCGATTACCTATTAGATACGAAACTGGCACGGAACATTTAACCTCGCTGTGCTAAGACACTGCCACCCACATCTCCGATCACATTCATGAATGGAGACATAGGAGGAGGTTGGTCAAAGCGCCAATCTCGGATCATCTCTTATCCAACTGGTTTTGTAAGTCACTCTTACCACCCCTAGCTAAGGATATTTTCTTGTCCAGTGTGGTCATGAAAGACCAATCCATCCATCATGCACAACATTTAGATCTGATTTATTCACAATCTGGCACTTTGTATGCTTTACTCCCCCATGCCCCTGGCAATCTGAATCCTCCTACTACTCAAAAACCCGGAGTGCACGCCAACGGCCTCATTGGTGCAATCTCTAGCGTAGCCATAAAACAGCTTAGTGGGAAAACCTCCCAGCCTTCTTCGGCTGCCACCACCCCTAAGCAATCGACTACTCTTCCTACTGCTGAGGTAAATTCTATGCATTTTTCAGTAAAACCTAGTGGCAATAACAAGAATAATAAGAGAAAGACCTCTTCTTCTAAAGAGAAGTATGATATTCAGAATAATCCCAATCAGAAAAACGCTGCTAAGAACGAAAAAGGAAATGAGAAACCCATGAAATTTCCTTGCAGAATCTGTGTGGAGGACCACCTGACATACAAATGTCCTCGGCTACAAGAATGCACAGATTTTATCACAAACAAGGACTATGGGAGGACACCTGTCATTCTTCATAATCCCTTCCCTAATCCACAGCAGAAATAACAACACATGGTTGCAAACCCACCACAACCCCTGCAAAGGGGCAATGGTGGTACTCATCCTTCCGTGAAAGATCATCCGCCATTTATGGTGTAGAAAGTGTTGAAATCCAAACACAAGCCAAACTCTATGTAAATCCTGTCATTGATGCTCAGGATCCTGGTACAAGTTTGAATTCACTTCCACCCAACTATTTTCATATCGAAAGTCTTGTTTCTAACCTCGCAATTCTTCCCCCCAAAGGGACACTTCAACGTATGACTCATAACACCTCTTCACGTGCTACCCAAAAATACAATGTAGAAGATTTGGCACAAGCACTGTCAACCATGTCTGCACTTGAAGTATTGCAAACCTGCCCAGCACAAAGGAAAGCTTTTCTTTCAGCCATTGGTGGAATCGGCCCCTAGGATTCTATGCTAGCCATCTTCGACATGGAGAAATCTAAACCTCGCCTGTAATGTTCCAAATCTGGAACTCAACAATTAATAAGTTTTATAATGGTCCTGTTATGATTAATAAGCTTAAAATATACATAAGAAACACATAGACATCATTTTTAGCTACAGAAGCAACTGGTACTTCGTTTCATGATCCGGAAAGTGGGAAAAAGGGGTATTTTATGCCCTAAAAAGGTTGTTTTCAGAAATTAGCATGAAAATAAGTAGGGTAAATGGCTGGATATGATATCTTAGGTCATGACGGACATATGCTCCAAATTTCAGCTCAAACAAATGCTTCTAGCTATATTAAACAGCTCCTTTCCCGACTAGGCTAGAAAACATTGATTTCCCATGACTTTACTAAACAGAAATTTCTGAATACAGTGAGAGCATAATTCCCATGAGTATTTCTACAAAAAATGATAAAATAATTCTGATATGAAGTCTATATTAATCAAATGGCAGAGAAATGGATTTTTAACATCACTTATACAACGAAAAAGACACCTGGCAAAGGTTTCCGGAAAAATGCATGAATAACAAACAGTACTGCAGAAAATAACATAGTTACTGCATCTCTGTATTAAAAATGGCTGTACATGACATGAGATATCAGAATAATACAAATATATGGCCATAGGCCTCTTATTATAACTCCCGGAGGGAAATGAGCACCTCCTCCTCAAAGATTTGCATCAAATCAAAGGGTGCAGATGTGCTGCTGCTGCTGCTACATAAAGGACGTAGTTTTATAAAGGAGACTGCGTTGTGGCTGAATTTTGATGAATGGCCCCAAGAAAAATACTGAAATTAAGCTAAAATCCTTCTATCTTTATCCCTTAAGCAATCTGATCCAAAGAGAGGATGGAATTCCTACACAGGAATCCTTGCACTAAGACATGCAGCAACTCCGGCTAAATAGCTGAAGTATGAAATTGGTCTCCAGACCAAGAAATCTGAATACATGAATGATATCCCTTTTATGCTATGCCTTCCTTTTATCTTTGGTGAGCCTCCTCACCCTGGACTCCACACAATGTTGAGGTGACTTCTTCATGAAGCTTCCTCTTTCAAAACTGCGTTGCCCTAGCTAGCTTCCCTCCTCTTTGTGACAGCGTTGTTGACTTGGTCAACTATAACCAATCCACCTGCAATGCCTCTATTCACAACAAGTTATCTTCAATCTAGTTCTCATATATGTGTTTAGGCTGATCCTTGTTCACATTGAGCTAGTTTACTTGAGTTTTTTCTTCCTCCTCAAGAATGCATGTTGACTTAGTCAAACTTGGCTATGTCCTCATCCAATTTGTCCTTATTCACACTTGGAAGTGTAAAACAGCTCCTAAGATGATTTCCTTCCTTAATAAGGTGGAATTTATTCATAATTTTATCATTCATGGGCCTCCTTACCCATTTATTCCTATTCTAAGTGAAAGTAGCAAAATCTAATGTTCCAAATTGCTATGTGCAAATTTGGGAGCATTACAGTCCTCCCCTCCCAAATGTTGCTTGTCCTCAAGAAACTACAAGGATAAGACTGATGAGTATCCTCTCCTCCCATGTAGCAACCTCATATTATAAAATCCTCTAAGGATCATGGTGATGTATCATCAATATATCTCCAAGTTGCTCCTCCCAAGTGTGTAAGCTATCTAAAGAGCTGTCATTATGTGACAATGAAACATCTATGGAAGCAACAATGGGTTGTTTGAAGGTTCTCTTGCAACATTAGGGCTGATATGAATTGGGATTCATCATCCCCCTTTGAATCTCTTCCCCCTAAGCTATCAACCAAAAAAAATGAGTCACCCTCCAAATTGGCAACTCTTGAAGGATCTATTCAACCTTGAAATCATGCAGAATAGGTGGGCTGAAAATATGAATATGTTAGAAAAGAGAGCCTAACCCACACTGTATTCCTCTCCACTTAAGATAAGTGTAGAGAATTTTCTAATCTTGGGCTTCAATACTGTTGCCCTCCAATGGCAAGAAGGAAGCTAGACCTCCAAAGGTCGCTCTCCCAGCGCTGTGAATCAAGCTGGCCCAAACCATCTCATACATGATGGACAATAAATCATTGTCATAAAGCATCTCATCCATCTCATGGCCCTCCTCATACATAAAAAAATACTTGGTTGTAGAGGCCATGTCTCTCCCCATGCTCCCCTTGGAACATGTAATGCAGAAAGTGAGGGAATACTCCTCCCCATAGAACACATCCACTCCATGTGTCCCTCCTCCAATCATGCTCCTCATATAGGCAAGAATGATATCAGAAAATAGGATCATGATTAGCATCATAATGAAAGAAATACTGAGGGTTTTATGTGGTGCTGGAAGGTACCAACATTCTCCCAAGTGGTCACAGCGTAGTCTTCTCCACTGTAGCTTCAGAAAATAGCATGGTAAGTTGTCTCCTGACAAATGGCTTGATGTATAAGTTATCACACCCACTAGTAAATAGTAGATGGATGAGTATGTCAACTGAGCATACAAGAAGCAACCATATACTTGCCCTAGATCATACATTAGATGGTTGTCTCCATCATGATAGCTGGCCAAAAATAGACCATGGAGCCTAAAGAGAAATTTTCCCCTTTGAAGAGCAATGTACTGCAAAGAAATGGTAAGAGAAAAATATTGTGTGGCATAATCAATAAATGCAATAATAGAATTCTTACCATGTAATGGAAACAAGATGGGGACAAGATCCATAGATGAATCCTCCATAGTGGCATGACATACCCATATGAAGAGGAATGAACCACATGCTGCATGAAAATCCTCCTTCTCATGTCTAGAAATCCAATTCAAGGAGAACACACCATAATAACCCATGAGTCCATCCACCAATCTACCAATCTTACCTCTTCTATGCCCATCAAGTGCACCAAACATGAAGTGATCCTGGGAACACTACATCAAACAGCTCATGCTCCAAGGTGACAGTGTTGTTGGCCTATGCAAATAGGCTCCTACCAACTCATAACTCCATTCTCTGACATGCCCAATGTCAAATACTCCTCCCATAATGCTACCATCTCCTCCTATTGCAACATCATGCAAAATGTGAGAGCAGTTCTGTCAGTGCTCTCTCTCAATCCTCCAAAGCAACAAATATCTTTACTGCCTCAACATACCTCCATCATATGACTCATGTGGTGAAGACATAATTATTTCATCATCACAATGCATCCACACTCCTTGTTGCCCCATGATGCAAGTACTCTGCCAATTACTCTTCTCCCACATACCCTCGGAAAAAGGATATGTCTCATGGTGGCCAAACTCTCTCAAGAGTAGCCAACGCAGTTTGGCTTCTTTCTGCCCTGTGTCATAAATTTGCAAGTGGCTCACCAACCTCTCACTCTTCTCCCACATCCACTCAACACCATGTGGATGCCTTCTATCATTCTTCACCTTGGCATTCTCCCCATGTGGGTTATCATCCTCCATAATTAGTTCCTCTCTTATGCATACCATGAAATGTTGTAATGCATTTCCTTGGAGATCTTTTAGAGAAGATCTCATTTCCATGGCCATCTTGAATCCATCAAGATCCAAAGGTGAAAAAGGAGAAGCCTCTTCCCTGCTATTGTTTAACAGTGTTGATAGTCCCTCCAATGACATAGTTGCTGCCTCATACTCCATCTCAGGGTTCATGACTCTCCAAAAGATCACACCTCAACCTAAAGGGTTGTGTGCAACTCAACAGGGGTCTATGAGAGTGATGGTTCATTTTCTCCTTGAACCATTCAAGCTTGCACAGTGCAGTGCAATCTTGCTACTCTATCCCAGCAACAATGTTTGATCTTGGGCCATATGAATACATATTTCCACAACTTTTATAAGGATTTGTTGTAGTAAGTAAAAGTGGAAATCTTCCCATACCTTGATGAGATGTGGGAACCTCTTGTAGTGCTGCAAGGACTCCTTCCTTCCATGTAATGGCTGCTCCAACTGCTAGTGTAGAAGGCTGCTCTCTCAAGGCTATGACAGCGCTGGTACTTGCCTCCTCTCGTGGTGGTGTGGACCTACTCTTCTCTGATCTTTCTTCATCAAAGGTTCTGATCAACTCTTGAGTGAATTCAGAAAAAGAAGTCACTCTTGTGTGGCTTAAGTGACTGCACCACCAAGCATTGGCTTCACCCTCCAGGTGTAGTGCTGCAACTTCTGCTACCTCCCTCTCTACCACTAGATGAAGTGGGAATAATTCCTCAAGCTTGCTTGCCCAAGCTCTTGTTGTAGTTGACCCATAAAATCTAGACAATAGGAATCTATTGCCTTTAATCTCTCCCTTACTACAGGGTCTTCTCTCTTCTCTCAGTTGAATAAACTGAGGAAAATCTAGGGTCTCTTTGGAAGCCCTAGGTTGGAACTTGTATTCTACCAAATACCCACTCAGAATTTCATGCTCTAAGTGGTCTCCTTTCTTTCCACTTCCTCTATATGAATAGGAAGTGCATGCATCTTCTTCTGCTTCTTGAAACCTTCTAGAGGTCTCACTGCAACTCTCTCCTCCTTGAAACCCTCTTGTAGTTTCAATGCATTTCTCTTCTTCTTTCTTCTTAGATCTGAAAATGGATGAGAGTAAGCTCATCCTCTCCATCATTTTGATCTTTGATTTTCCTCTTTGCTCCTCTGATAGCTTGATCTCACAGGCTGTGATAGAGATCATGATCTGATACCACTATAATGTTCCAAATCTGGAACTCAGCAATGAATAAGCTACATAAGAAACACATAGACATAATTTTTAGCTACATCAGCAACTAGTACTTCGTTTCATGATCCAGAAAGTGGGAAAAAGGGGTGTTTTATGCCCTAAAAAGGTTGTTTTCAGAAATAAGCATGAAAATAAGAAGTTTGAATGGCTGGATATGATATCTTAGGTCATGATGGACCTATGATCCAAATTTCAGCTCAAACAAATGCTTCTAGCTATATTAAATAGCTCCTCCTTTCCTGACTAGGCTAGAAAACACTAATTTCCCATGACTTTACTAAAAAGAAATTTATGAATACAATGAGAGCGTAATTCCCATGAGGGTTTCTACAAAAAAATGATAAAATAAATCTGATATTGAGTCTATATTAATCAAATGGCAGAGAAATGGAGGTTTAACATCACTTATACAAAGAAAAAGACACCCAGCAAAGGTTTCTGGCAAAATGCATGAATAACAAACAGTACTGCAGAAAATAATGCAGTTACTGCATCTCTATATTAAACATGGATATACATGACATGAGATATCAAAATGATACAAAGATATGGCCCTAGGCCTCTTATTAGAACTCCCGAAGGGAAATGAGCACCTCCTCCTCAAAGATTTTCATCAAATCAAAGGGTGCATCTGTGTTGCTGCATAAAGGACGCAGTTTTTTGAAGGAGACTGTGTTGTGGCTGAATGTGGATGAATTTCCCCAAGCAAAATACTTAAATTAAGCTCAAATACTTCTCTCTTGATCCCTTAAGAAATTTGATCCAAAGAGAGGATTGAATTCCTACACAGGAATCCTTGCACTAAGCAGTGCAGCAACTCCGGCTAAACAGCTGAAGTATGCAATTGGTCTCCAGACCAAGAAATATTAATACATGAATGATATCCCTTTGATTCTATGCCTTCCTTTTATATTTGGTGAGCCTTTTCACCTCGGACCCCACACAATGTTGAGGTGACTTCTTCATGAAGCTTCCTCTTTCAAAACTGCACTGCCCTAGCTAGCTTCCCTCCTCTTTGTGACAGCATTGTTGAATTGGTCAACTATAACCAATCCACCTGCAATGCCTCTGTTAACACCAAGAGATATTCAATCTGATTCTCATATATGTGTTTAGGCTAATCCTTGTTCACATTGATCTAGTTTACTTGAGTGTTTTCTTCCTCCTCAAGAATACATGTTGACTTAGTCAAACTTGGCTATGTCCTCATCCAATTTGTCCTTGTTCACACTTGGAAGTGTAAAACTAGCTCCTCAGATGATTTCCTTCCTTTAAGGTTGAATTTATTCATAATTTTATTATTCATGGGCTTCCTTACCCATTTATTCCTCTTCTAAGTGAAAGTAGCAAAATCTAATGTTCCAAACTGCTATGTGCAAATTTGGGAACATTACATCGCCTCTCACACCAACTTGCATTCCATGTGCAAGTTGTGTCGAAAGGGAGACCAATCCATCGCACTATCTTAGATGAAGGTTCTTCGACCTACGTTATGTCAACTGCATGCTGGCTCGCTTTGGGTTCTCCTACTTTGTCTCGATCGTCGAATTCCATTAAAGCTTTCGATGGCCATACTTTCCTCCCAAAAGGCTACCTTGCTAGATTTCCCATTTCACTTAGTGGGAAAATGATAACGGTGGACATAGAATTTGTAGATTTTAAAATCAACTATAATCTGTTTTTGGGTCGTAGTTGGTCTTGCGCAATGACTGCCATTGTCTCTTCAGTTTTCTGACTCATCCTCTTTCCATTGGATGGGAAAATAGTCACAGTGGATCAGTTATACTTTTGCACCCCCGATTATTCCTCGTTACCAAGTAGTATTGTACCCCTAGTAGGAGGCATTCCTGACTCGTACGTCAGCGTTGGTACTGATCTTCTGAAGGCATCTTCCCTGATGGTTTGTTTTCCTCTCCTGACGCCTGAGGTTCCACATATGATTTCAATGATATCCACCATTTTGGATGGCTCTATCGATCCATGGATCCTACTGGCGCCTTCAAACATTGATTCGTACAAAGATCAGATGCCGCTATCACTGGAAGAGTTTGCTTATCAAGCCATATAAATAGCATTTGAACCCTTCACTGCTTTGGTTTCGACCAATGGTACCACCCTCTCGCCCATCATGGTTTATTCTAGGGATATTTTTGATGAAGTCCTGCCTACGAAAAAATCTATTCAAGGGATCATGTCTCTAGAAGAATGACCTTGGGGGGAGTTCCATCATCGTGCTTCAATGTTCGATTTGTACACGATCACTACTCAAATCCCATCTTTTGACCCACCTAAGATTGTTCCCTCCGCTTAAACGACTGTTCAAACTATCGATTCAGAAGGGAACATGGGCAATCTTTCCAAGACCATGCTCATAGATATCTCGGTCAAAATGGGTATCATGGAAAAAATTTAGATTGGATCTGATTGCAATCCAGAGGAAATTGCATGCTTCACATCCATTTTAAGGAATTCCACGATGTGTTTACTTGGTCTTACAACGAAATTCCCGACATAGATCTATCTATTGTTGAGCACAAAATCAAAGTTTATGACAATTCCAAGCTTGTCCGTCAAAGACTCTGACTTGTCCACCCTCGCAAAGCAGTTGCCATTAAGACTAAAGTCAAAAAACCCTTACACGCCGGTTTCATCTATCTCGTTCCTTTGACGGAATGGGTTCCCAATCTGGTTCCCGTAGATAAAAAATAAGGCACCATCCGGGTCTGTGTTGATTGCCGTGATCTGAACATCGCTTGTCCAAAAGACAACTATCCTACGCCGTTTATAGATCATATTCTCGATGATTGCGCCAAATGTGAATCTTTCTCCTTTATGGACGGCTTCTCGGACTACAACCAGATTGTGATTAAAAAATATGACCAACATAAAACCGCCTTCATCTGTCCTTGGGGCACATTTGCGCATCGTAAACTCTCATTCGGTCTGAAGAATGCGGGAGCAACTTTTCAAAGGGCTATGGACTATGCCTTTCATGATATTCAGCACATTATACAAGCTTACTTGGATGACCTTCCAGCTCACTCCAAGAAGTGAATCCCTCACCTTGTGCATCTGAAACAAATCTTCGCTCAGTGTAGGTTCTACAATGTACGTCTAAATACGCATAAGTGCATATTTTTTGTCGATCCTGGACACCTTCTGGGCTTTATTGTTTCCAAGAATGGGATTAGGGTTGATCCTGATAAGGTTAAGGTGATCATTGAATTACCTGCGCCACAATCCATTCTGAAACTCCAATGTTTGCAAGGGAAGGAAAAAATTTTACGGCATTTCATAGTAAACTATGCTGAGATGACAAAAGGCTTTATGCACTTACTTAATAAAGGGACACCGTATTTTTGGGATGACCGGGCTCAACTGTTGTTTGATGCCTTGAAACGAGCACATGTTTCTGCCTAACTTCTTAGTGCCCCTGACTAATTGCGTGACTTTCTCTTCTACCTGGCAACCTCACCATCCTCGTTAGGAATGGTTTTGGTTCAATTTCACGATGAAGATAGTGAAAATGTGATATATTATTTGTCAAAAGGTCTCATTGGACCTAAACTACGATATTCACATGTGGAGAAACTATCTCTCACGGTGGTCTTCATTGTCACCCGCCTCCGACACTATATATTGTTGCGGTAGACTATCGTAATTGCTTTGGATAATCCTAGGCGACACATCTTTTCTCGACAAATTATTGGAGGAAAATATTCCAAATGGATTGTAATCCTCCAATAGTTCGATTTTGTTTTCATTGCTACCAAAGAAAAAAATCTCTAGTCTTCGCCGAATTGTTGTCGTACCTTCCCAGAATTGACCCAGAAGATGTAGCTCATGATCCATTTCGTGATGAATCTGTCTACCTAGTCGATTCTTCTGATCCTTGGTATGGAGAAATTTTGGTCTACCTCCAAACTCAATGTTTCCGCCCAACTCTCATGTCAAACGACCGTCGTCGTATTCATCACCAAGCAAAACACTACCTCGTGCTAAAAGATACTCTATATCGTCGTGGTGTCGATACTATTCTTCAGCGTTGTCTCACTATTAACAAGGTGGAACACGTTTTAAATTATTGTCACACGGGGACATGCGGCGGTCATCTTTCTGGCATAGCTACTACCCAAAAAATCTTGCGTGCAGATACTATTAACCCACTTTTTTTAAAGGCTACATCGCAGCGGTCCAGAATTTCCATCAGTGTCATATTTTCACGAAGAAAATTCTCAACCACCCCGCCCCTCTTCATTTGGTTGTCTCCGTTGGTATTTTCGCTAAATGGGGAATAGAATTCGTCACATGCAATCCTACTTCTGTGGATGGACACAACTACATTATCATTTTGGTTGACTATTTCACAAAATGGGGAGAAGCCATTCCCACTTTTAAGGCCGATGGAGAAATCGTCACTTTGTTCATGTTCAATCAGGTCATCTGCCATTTCGGCGTACCCCTCTCAATTGTCATGGATCATGGGTCACATTTTCAGAACCATATGATGACGGAATTGACTTCCATGCTAGGTTTTTGACAAGATCAGTCTTCGTCCTACTATCTGTAAGAAAATGGTCAAGTCAAATCCGTAAATGGCATCCTCAAAACCATGATTCGTCGATTAGTCGGCAACCATAAAACCACATGGCATCGGAAGTTATATTCCGCGTTATGGGCATACCGAACGTCAATAAAAACTACTACAGGCTTCACGCCATTCCAACTCGCATTCAGCCTGGAAGCAGTACTCCCAATTGAGTGTGAGATTCCATCACTCAAGCTCATTGTTGAACTCCTACCTAGCACCACTACTGAAGAAGAGTGCTTGCTCTCGCTCGATCAATTGGACGAAACTCGTCGAGGTGCCACGCTAGCACTCGAAGCTCACAAGTGCTAAGTAAAGGCTCAATATGACAAATCTGTCAAGCCTCATTGTTTCCAAGAGGGTAATCTCGTTCTACTCTACGATCAGAGACACGACCTCTTGGGGGCAGGAACACTCCAACCATTATGGCTTGGTCCTTATGTCGTCACGAAAGCAACAGGCTCTATCTGAAGAAGTATTTCGCCTAGTGTTCCAATAGGCATATGCTTTGTAATTTTGTGTATATTAGTTTTGTCTTTGTTTGGTGTGTCTGGATATTTTTGGTTTTTGAGTGTTTTTATCATAAACACTTTTTCTTTCACACATATTCCTTCGTCATCTTTATCATACGTTGGATACGCATATGGTGCCAGTTGTCATACTTGGCACATTGCATCAATTGCTTGGGTCCTCTACACACCTGAGTCGGAGCTCCTTGGTTCCAGGGGAATTTTCCTGGGAAATGCCACCAACAATATTTTTGAGTACATGTCGGTGATACAACTCCTCACGGAAGTTTCATCTCACGACATCTCCAATCTGGTGGTCAGGTTAGATTCCCAACTCGTCGTTATGCAGTTAAACATTTTTTATCGTGTTTGTAATCCAATCTTACTACGATATTACTTAAGGGTACAACTTCTAGAATGTCAATTTCAAACCATTATGTTTGAGCACATTCCTAGAGAATTTAGTATATTAACTGATTCATTGGAAAATTATGTGTTAGATTGGCATTTGGCGCATTTATTATAGAAAGAGTCATATATGAGTGTATATTTTTTTACCATAAAAATTAAAAACACAAGAATCAAAATTGCCAAAATATTTATATGTATATATATGTCGTGTCCATTCAAGTTACATCAAAAAACCTTCCCAAAACATGGGTGTTTTACAAAAAATTGGCTCTGCTAAGCCTCGCTCTAACATTTACACATCTATCCATCATTCCTCCTAATCTTTCTACTCAAAATAGCTGATAACTTCTCTGGCTAACCTCCTAAGAGGCACCAAGAACCTCTCTGACACACCCATTGTGTGCCGTTGTAGGTGAACCGGGATCTCCCTCATGGGAAGAGGTGGCACACCCACGCTTAGACCCTTGTTGGGAATCAGAAATGTCATATTTTCATCCACCTTTCCCTTCAATATTCCTTACATTTCATCATCCCATTAACCTTTCATCATATCATTTTCATAAATACATTTGGGTTTCACCTTCTTATTTTCCACTTCATTCATTTTTGTATTATAAGTGAATATATGATTAAATATTAGACAATATACATGTTTTTATATATATCTCAAGAATATGTGAGCTTTGTAATGTGTAGGAGATATGTGGAGGATTAATTCCAAGAGACTTCTCGAATATCTCCTCCACCACTTTAAGGAGATAATTATTCAAGCCTATTCCTAAGGAGAAGATTATGGAGGATTTGGTTGACATATCTTATCCAAGATATGTGAGAGATGTGTGGAGGATTTGAAGGGATCATATCTTGTAATAATGGGAAAGTAGTTGAGAGTGGTTGAGAGAATAGTGGATCTGTCATTATGAGATGGTTATCTTATTAATGTATATAAGAGAGTGCTCTCTCTTCATTTCATTAGTTTTTGAGTTTTGAGAGATAGTCTTGTAATTAGGAGAACGGGATTCTTAGCTTTGATTCATATTATTTTATTGTTACGCTTTCATGATTTTTCATTTGATTCTTGTAATGTAATTTGAGATAGCTTTATTGTTGTGAGCTCACATATGTTTTTTGTCATTCAACTCTTCACATGTTGTATTGCTTTTCCCTTATGCAATTTCCTGCTTTCCTAGTTAGTGCTTCAATGCTTTTCTAGATTAATTTCCTGCTTTCCTAGTTAGTGTTTCAATGCCTTCCTAGATTAATTTGATTTCAGTAATTTAGATTAGATTAGTTCCACTTCGGTCCTGCATATATAGTGCATGTGCCTCATAAGCCTACGAACCTTGGATTGAAAAATTAAATAGTTGGGCAAGTACTACAACAGAATTAAACGACAATATTTTCACCCAACATTTTGGCGCCGTTGCCGTGGAAGCACGATGGATTGAAGTTTAGTTTGATTTTTCATGCAAGTTTGTTTATACATGTTCCTAACTCCGAGGTGTCAGGGCGGTAATACATGGGGAAAAGCCTACGCATCGTTCAAGATACTGTAACGGGCTCAGCCTCATATGGGTCAAGGCATGTAGGGTTTTCAATTCCTGCAAGTGTGATTTTCAAATTCTGTAAGTGTGAATTTCAATTTCTGCAAGTGTGTTTGATTTCCACAACTGTGAAGAGTGTTTTTTTTTTTTTTATCTCTTTCAACATCAGTTATTTTATTTACGCAAGTAGTTTATTTCCATTTAAGCTTTTTAGATTTAAGTTTTGGGTGCAGTAAGAATCCCTTTTTCAACATGGTTTTACAATGAGTTTCAGCTTAGAACTACTCACTCAGATCCTAGCAGAATTCGGTATCTCCTCTTCCCTGGAAAAGGAGATCTTGACAAGAATTAAAGGTTTGACTACTCCCCAAGAAATAAACGAAGATTCAACATCTGAAGAATCCTGCATATCTGATGGTGAAAAATCATTCGAACAGGAGATTGGGGAAGAAGAAGAGGAGTTACAACATGATATAAGTGAGAGAAATTTTTCCTATCGAAGCCTTATCGAACAATGGTTCCAAGTAAGTACTTGATTAGATTCGCCTTTTTATTTTTATTTAGTTGATTTGCAGATACAACAACTAGACTCATTCACTCTCGAATATTTTCATTTTTCATTTGAAAATTTGCTATTGAATATATTGTTGTTACTGCTACGTGAGTGGCTTCATTGGAAGTTTAATTACACGCAACTAATTTTTAAATTCTAATTAGTATAGAGTAGCTAGGCTTTCATTTTCAGCTTTTGCTTTCATTTTCAATTTTTCTTTTACCTAGAATAAGTATGCTCTCCTCCGCACTTAGTGTGATCGCGAGGATCAGAAAATAGGGATGATTTAGACTAATTTCAGGAATAAATAAATTCATGTTTTTCAATATGCCTAATCGATTTTATTGTTAATTTGAAAATCATTTCTTTTTGCTGAAACTATGTCTCGCTTGCAATCGATTGCATTTTCTGGCCATACTAAAACCTGCAGCAAGCAATTAGATGATAAAAACTGCAAAAACAATTAAATCTGAAATTTCCCAGGTTCATCGTTTCGCTTGGGGCCAATAAAAGAACTTTGAGTTTCGTTGGACTATGCGTGAACTTGTAAGTTTCTGTCTCCGTCTATTCATTTATGGCTGAGCCGTAGTGATGCCATCTCTCCGCCTAGTGTTTCATAAATTTGCAACTAGCAACAACAAACCAAAATGATGAGCAACAAACAAATGAAAGTGCAATAAAGTAAAATATAATTCTTATTTATTTTTTTGCATATTTCGAAAGCTGGGGTTTTCTCCCGTGATTAATTCTCACGTTTAATTTGGGTTTCATAACAAAAACTAGGATACTATGCGGATGTTGATTGAGAAATATGGGCCAAAATCCACGGGTTGTTACACTATCTTTCGCATCTCAAGATAATAGGAACTAAATCCCATAAGTATCACTGTCATATAACTATTTTTATGTATTGGCCTTCCTAAATTTTCTGTCTATCGGCATACTTTATTGAGATTAAATGATTATGTTGTTGCTTATTTGACGGATCCCTTCCTTATTGGCTAAGAGTTTTTCCCCATTGTTTCAATTGGAGGAAGCATTCTTATCATGAGATATAAACAAATCCAGCCGAAAAATGTAATGAAACCACTGTTGCATGATATTATTAGACTTATTTTAACAACTCGTGCTATCTTTCTGAGGCGAGGAATTTTGGTGATACGTTGCGATCATACATCATGAGATCTTAGACACGTGAATCCCCATTAGTGTATTCGTATACCACAGTTTATACTGGTAGGTCAAGAGAAGCATTTATATACGCTGGACAGCTAGATTTCTAATTACGAGAATCCCCTGAGGGAATGAAAACTATGAGTACTGATCTTTTCCTGAGCCTCGTTAGCTTCATTCTCCCTGCTATTTCCACACATGCTCCAAGCTGCACCAGCAATATTCTAACTAACTAAGTATTCCGAGCCCTTTTGCTGCCCCGACCCTGCATCGTCATATCTTAGTCAGAATCATGACCACATTTGGGCAAAAATTCAAGGAGCTAACTCTCCACTCTCGCACTACCCTCACGGGATATAACGCTTCGACTGATTGAGATCATTTATCATTTTATTATACACTAATCCAAGCAGTGGACACTCTCAAGTGTGGGGGATTTAGGTACTCATGTGCCTATTCTTGGGATGATACCCATCATGTTACCCAGCCGGCTTACTTAGCAGATCTGGTGTTCGCATTTGGTTTCCTCTTGAAAGTGCTATTTTTATAATCACTAATCGCAAAAGGGGATCTCATCGTTCTGTACTTGCTAGATATTGTTGATAGATGGGTGAGATCCTGAGTTGAGGCTGTTGTCTTCAGGTTATGGGCCCTTAGAATTTACCAATTACCTTTTCTCGTGGTGAATTAGAGTTTTCATTCCAAAGAAAGTAATTATGTGTTGTCTGTCAGGTCATAATATGCAGATTTTATAAGCTGTTACAGCCATTTATGAAAAGAACATGCTTATGCTTATGCTGGATTTTATGTCGGAAGCTGATTGTTTTCTCATGCTCACTATATCCATTTTACACACTGCTTCATTACACTAATGTTCATGATGCTTGATGATTGTTACTGGATACTTAGGAATGCTACAATTGAATGCTTTGAATATTCAACTATATCTGACGATGTACAGGTCCAATCTTGCAGAGAAGTAAGTGAGATTATTGCAGCAAATCGATGCGAATCATACTCTGCCCAACTTCCAATTGCTTGAATGAATTTAACAGTGCATCTAAGAAACCTATTTAACTTTCAGAACTTTAGTGACATGAATCAGCAAGAAACTGAAGATTTGCTAGCGTCGAGATAGTATTGCTATACTTTGCAAAGCATGCCAAGGAATGGAGATCTGACTTTGATTTTGTCTGTTTTGTTTTGCCTTTTCTTTTGGTGTGTCTTATCAACATAAGTAAAAAACCATAACAATTATAAAACCATGAAAATTTCAAATGGACCTTTCAATAAATTCCTGAAAACAATACGAATGCATGTTTTTACGCTTAACACTAATTTGTTTTCTTGAAGTCACTTTGACAGCCATCGATGATGAAATTAGCGAGGGTGACAGGTTAACACACACTTTCTTTCTTTTTCTCGCATTTGTACTGATTCTTGTGTCTTATGTTTTACAATGCTCTCACGAAGTTTTCATACAGGATTTGTACTAAGTTTTTTCAGGTTTCGGAAATGATCACATTTTGTTGCTGAAGTGATTTTCAAAGATCACAGAACTTTTTGAGAAATATGCTTTCATAAACAACTTGAAGGAGCTATAACTCATCATAAACATCATGATGTTTGCTATTATCCAGAAAATTTTTGCGCCTCTTGATGTTTTCTGTTACACAGCGACTATGTTGATACACCAACATTTCCACTTTTTCCATTGTCCATGCTGTGACACTGTAAAATTTCTCCTTCAAAGCCAATTGACCATCCTGGTGTTGAAGTCCATTTTCCATTGCCTTATCCTTCACAACTTCATGCACGCCTATTTTTATGAATCGCATACATTCCTTTATCCTTTTTCAGTTTTTTTTTTTTTTTCCTTCTAGTTTTCCTTCTGAATAAAACTTATTCCCTTTCCATGATTACATTGCCTTGTTTTCCTCACCATGTTGATCCACACTGCTTGCCCGTGAGTTCTTTCCGTTTATAGTCCTACCAAATCTCTCTGTACAAACTCGCGTTGAATGATGTGGGATTCCTTAAGGCCCACCTTTCAACAAGTCTTACCCCATCGACCTCAGTACCTTATCTAGGATATAGACTAGAGTTCCTTTTGGGTACCTTGAGACTTGCATGCCTTAATGGCAAGTTCTCTCACTGACAATCATGGTAATACATCAATGTCCCTTGATTTTCAGATCTTGCAAATGGCTCGACGTCAACCCCTCTATTCACGTTTCACAAGACGTACTTGGGTACCTTGGCACTCATTGACATCAATGGTGAGTTTGCCTCGCATTGGTTAACGGCATTCATCAATGGTCGGTAATCCAATGATTTATCTTCATGCTCGACACTGACACATTCCTTCGCATGATTAGACTTGTACCATCAAGTTTTGTAGCAGGTGAATACTATACACTTTTTCACGACTCCCTCAGTAGTTACAGTAGCATGAATTTTGATCTATGAGAGTACCACAGTTCCACTTTCAGCCTTTATCTTTTCCATGATTCAGCATCAGCATTTCAAATTCCTTCATTTCCCATGATCCAGTTACAACAACATCAACATTCACAGTTACATCTTCATGATCCTGCTGCAATAAAACCTTCAATGTTCTAATAGCCATAGTCACATATTCTCTGATCTAGCAGTTACAGTAGTTGCGGCTACAACACCAGTCACGTTTTTCATGATCCAGCAGCAGCAGCAACTACATTCCTATTGCATAGTTCATCATTCTTGGGTAAGTGGAGGTATGTTTTTTTCTAATATTTAATCATGCAATTCCTTCTATGCTGACTTGAATATTTTGGAAAATTCCCTCACCATGCTCCATTTCCTTTCATGACCCATGCTAAGTTGCATGAGGACATGCAACCAATTCAGTTGGGGGAGGGGGGTGGGAACTATATTCACTACATATTCACTAACCATGATTCCATTTTTCCACCACTGTCACTCCATTTTTTTATCTCATTTACCATTCACCAACATCTCTTTTCCAACGATTCTTGGTTGCACTTTGCTTCATACGCATTGATATACATATTGGCATGTTTCATGAATATTACAAAAGGGATTTCTTATGCACAGTGATGTTTTCTTATGCACATTGATAGCTTATGATTTCCAGTGAGTGTTTACATTATTATTGCAGAAAGAGAACAGAAAACGAAATGAATTTTGTTAACACAAGAACCAACATTCTTTGTATTCATGGTTTTCACACAAGAACCAACCATAAGAAAATGTAAGTTGTTACTCATGTCTTTCACATATCCTGGAAACATTCATTATTCAAAAGACATCATCATGTAAATCCAAAGTTCAGATGCCAAACGTTCTTAAAGAGATCCATGCATGGTTGCATGAGGACATGCAACAAGTTCAGTTGGGGGGGATGTTGAGACTCATAAATGTCATATTTTCATCCACCTTTCCCTTCACTATTCCTTACATTTCATCATCCCATTAACCTTTCATCATA
The DNA here is from genome assembly GCA_034641835.2 of Pinus albicaulis. NCBI lineage: Eukaryota > Viridiplantae > Streptophyta > Pinopsida > Pinales > Pinaceae > Pinus > Pinus albicaulis. The sequence continues at coordinate 993,933,278 of CM076582.1, forward strand.
TCATTTTCATAAATAAATTTGGGTTTCACCTTCTTATTTTCCACTTCATTCATTTTTGTATTATAAGTGAATTTATGATTAAATATTAGACAATATACATGTTTTTATATATATCTCAAGAATATGTGAGCTTTGTAATGTGTAGGAGATATGTGGAGGATTAATTCCAAGAGACTTCTCGAATATCTCCTCCACCATTTTAAGGAGATAATTATTCAAGCCTATTCCTAAGGACAAGATCATGGAGGATTTGGTTGGCATATCTTATCCAAGATATGTGAGAGATGTGTGGAGGATTTGAAGGGATCATATCTTGTAATAATGGGAAAGTAGTTGAGAGTGGTTGAGAGAATAGTGGATCTGTCATTATGATATGGTTATCTTCTTCATGTATATAAGAGAGTGCTCTCTCTTCATTTCATTAGTTTTTGAGTTTTGAGAGATAGTCGTGTAATTAGGAGAAGGGGATTCTTAGCTTTGATTCATATTCTTTTGTTGTTACGCTTTCATGATTTGTCATTTGATTCTTGTAATGTAATTTGAGATAGCTTTATTGTTGTGAGCTCACATATGTTGTTTTTCATTCAACTCCTTACATGTTGTATTGCTTTTCCCTTATGCAATTTCCTGCTTTCCTAGTTAGTGTTTCAATGCTTTTCTAGATTAATTTCCTGCTTTCCTAGTTAGTGTTTCAATGCCTTCCTAAATTAATTTGATTTCAGTAATTTAGATTAGATTAGTTCCTCTTTGGTCCTGCATATATAGTGCATGTGCCTCGTAAGCCTACGAACCTCAGATTGACAAATTAAATAGTTGGGCAAGTACTACAACAGAATTAAATGATAATATTTTCACCCAACAACCATCAAGGTTCCTATCAAGCTCATGCAAAATATGTGCATCATCACCCTCTTCGGCGGCCGCTACGGGCTCTGCTGCTGTGCCAACCCTAGGGAGTTGTATTCCTCGCCTTGCATAGCAAGGGGCTCCAGCTGGATGGAAAAGTGCCGCATATGTGTCAAGCAATAAGCTTCATGTCAAAAAAAATTCACTCATTAAAAAAAAGTTGCATAAACATTAAAAACATAAAAAATAGTTCAACACTGATCAAGTCCTTTCTTACCATATGGACCCCACTGAGTTCCTGGTGGCAGTATCAATTATGAATCTCCTGTGTAGTTCATCCCTGCATAGGGATAATCTTCAATCATCAGGATCTGGTCATCTATCCACTCAAAGAATCCGTCATCAAAATAGTGATGGATTTGACCCTCTCCAGTCCGCAGTATCAAAGCTGACCAACAAGCATGTCTTGGCTCCCAATGTCCCAATGCATCCATGATCATTCTTGGCCTCATTGTGAGCACCCACTCTAGTATGAAAGACACAATCAGTGTGCCATACCCAAACTCTCTTTGGGTCTGGGTCTTACATGCTATCAGTTCTTCTCGAACCCGGTGGACAACACCTTCACACCAATTGAAAACCTAAGGTTGCATGCAATCCAACGCCAGCAATACCTGGGCCTTGGTGGCTATGTGTTGACTCTTGGCTCCTGCCAAGCGAACTATCATCCACAAGAGATACCTCATCGGTCTCACTTCCACCCGTGCAATAGGCACCTGATTACTTACTCCCACAGTATTTTTTATGCAGTGAGTTCAGATCAGGTCCATAGTAGTGCAAGGATCAGCCCTGGAACCTATCAGATTGGGCCTCGGTCCTCTGCATGACAGGCCAGTCAAGTAGTAGATGTCATCTTTCTCGATCGAGAGTTCATTACCCCTGATGTGAAAGACATGTTGTTGTTCATCCCACTTTTAGATGATCCATCTCATAATGTCTTCTTGCTCTCTCATCATCTCTAAACTAGCATACTTTAGTAATCCGCATCTGCGAAGAACCAGCAAAGTAGCAGCGTCAGTAACCATTTTGCATTCTTCTCATTTATGCTCTCTTTCACGCCAAATACTCATGGTAAATTGCTTAACACCTGCACAAGGAATATTTCCAATGGATTAGTTTTAGGCTGTACCACTCTAGGATTAAGAAAAACAAGTTCAAAAAACGTTTTTTCCAACTAACGCATGCGCTATTGCAAATCAGTTCGTGCTAACACACTGTCCCTTAACAGGAAGTGCATTTAACGCATCATGGACATTGGGCACCCACGTTAGCCGCTAAATATATTTAGGGCCTTCTAAAAATCACATTTCCAGCCAGCAAAAAGAACTAAAATGACAATGGAAAGCTAGGTGAAGGTTCAAGCTCTTACCTGGATGTCGCGAAATCAAAAACCGTTGCTCGGTTCATCCACAATCAATAGCCGAAGTTTCACCTCTTTTTCGCTCCAGAGCTCTATCACAGCAATCAAAATAGTGAAAATGAAGATCTATTGCCTTCTTATAGCCATTCTGGAGGTAAGACTCACTCAGCTAGTATGTTAAAATTGGTAAATTCCTGCTATATTGTGTCGCAACTATTGGTTTTTAAAATGTTACCGATGCTCTGATGAGTTGTTAGTGTTCATGTGAAAATTTGACCGTGTTCGACCCGGTTACGAGCTTTCTTTTTAGAGACTTTTTCTAACTCTTAAAACTAAAAAAACACTGAGTTGTCTTCGTCGAGCTCGTTAAACTACTACGATGAATAGAATTGAGCCATTTTTTTCCATCTTTTTCAAAGCTCATAAACAGAAAAAGTAACCGAGTTTTTCTCCGTTGAACTCGTTCAAAATTCACGGAGAGCATTGAGTTTTTCTTCATCGAACTCGTTAAAATTTCACGAAGAACATTGAGTTTACTCCATCTCCTCGTACTCATAACAAAATGAGGCAAATTTCTATTGAACATAGGTTTCTCAATTTTTCCAAATTCAATGGACTAACTCACGGAAAATGAACTATTTCGGGCTTACTATTCTCCCTTCATCGTGCTCGGTTATCAAACATGAAAAAGGTACCCCCTGGAGTTGTCTTTTATGATTTTTTTCAAACTCTCTAAATATGAAAATATCACCGAGTTTACCCATCTAGACTCATTAAACTTAATCAGATGGGGAAAAATTTGGACAAAATAGATACTTATTCTATTATATTTTAAAGGTCGATTTGGCAACATGAAATCTTGAACATGGCACTTCCCAGAAAACTCACTCACATTTAGCCGAACTCTACCATCTATGATTTTAGCCTTCGTATACCAATGTTCATGCATTGGTGAATCTTGATACTCTTTGGTGTTCATTAAGCCTAAGCTGTCTGGTACCTTGTTAGAGTGCCTTCTATTGTTCAAGAGGATCCTGCTATCTACTACTCCTTGTATCAGCCAAGCCATCATATACTAGAAATTATTTGTCGTCAGTTATTCCCATTTTATCTTTACTATTTCCATAAACAAAATCATATTTTCCCGTTTCGTGTCGATTGATGTAGGATGCCTCACTGCCTACCTCTCGACAGATCTCTTCCTATCAACTTCAACATCTTATCTAGGAAGTTGATCCAAAAACACATCAATACCTGGGTACTTGCATACATCAGTGGCAGGTCACCTTTTTGTTTGGTTGGGGGTTCTCATTATTTTCTCCTGCTCAAATGATTCTACGAGTGTTCGATATCAACTCCTTTTATTTACACTCGCTATATTATACTGTGCATCTTGGGGACCGTCATCCTTATCGGTGGCCGCCCTCGCATATGTTAATAGTTTTTGTTATTTACTAGTAATTAGATGATTTCCCTCATGTTAAAATACAACTCATTTATTTACATGTGCGGAAATATGTAGTTTAGTGAAGCGGCGACCAAGACCCTGGGTTGAGGCTTACACCATTACAGTTGTGTTTACTCTACCAAGTTGCGATATTGTTTTTGGAGACATCTTATCATTTTTATCCTATTATGACAAACACTTCCACATTATGTTTATCGGTGGACACACTATTCATATCTCTTTTCTAGAGAAATAATTTTGATTAGCCACTAAGCATGGGAATTCCCAACTCAAGACAGATACTATATTTTCTGACATATGTTGTTGTTTCAGGTTTTCCTCGGTCCTCCAATTCCTCTCATTCTACTACACTTTTTATAAATTATTCCGGCCATCATCTTCACCTATGACCTCACACTTTAGGGGGCATCTGTTACAGGACAAATGACCTCCTCATCCACTCAGAGGACAAGGTAACATGGAAGGAAGAAAATTCCCGAGACAAGACCCATTTTTTCCAAGGTAATGCACCCCAGAAATAGCTAGGCAAAGTTATAATGCACCTGAGCCATGAAAAGGGAGCGTTAATGCCTAGGGTAACGCTCTGTCTTGCCCAAGGGGCAGCATTATCTGTGTTTGAATGTGAAAAGGGAAATATCTTGCGGAAAACTGACTGTCATTTCCATCTTTTTCTCAGAAAGAGTCCGTTCAAAATAGAAACTAAATGGCACAAACCTTTTACTAGGCCTTTCCAAACACAACTGGACTCCTATGGAAGGAAAAAACAAAGAAAAGCGAGGAAACATCAGGATATTTCCCAATTTGAACCGGTTGAAAGAGTTGGCAAGTTTTGTCCTCTCCATCTCCTATAAATTGGAGTTGTGGGCTCTTGGTCTAGGGCTGAAGGTTTGAATATATGTGGAGAAGAATTTCATTGTTCTAGTGTGAGGCTTGAAGATCGGCAGAGGTCGTTGAAGACTTTCTGCCTTGAGCATCATCACACTCGGAGATAGAGAAAGAGAGAGAGGAATTGGAAGATTGAGGAGGGATTAGTGCAATTTGTTAGCCCCCTATAAATTTTTTGACAAGCAAACAGGGGGCTAAAATTTTTTTGAGCCTTCAAGGAATGCATTTCCCTCTGAAAACACGTCATCCTTGAAGCCTCCTTATGCCCTTTTCCTTTGATAAATCCCCACTGTTGTTTCCAGTTATAAAGCCTCTCTGTTTGTGAAGAAATGCCCGAAAGGCCTCCTTTTTTCCCCTTATATCATCCCTTCCAAACCTCTGTTTTCATCCCCTTGTCTCCCCTTAAAATTCCCTTCTTACCCTCTAAACCCTCCCAAAATCCCCTTTAAATCCTACACGTACCCCTTGTTTGACCTTTTTTCCCTTTTCCCCCCTATCGTTACCCTTTCCTGGCCTTAAAAAGCATTAAAATAGGCCAAAAACCCACTTCTCACCTTATATTAGGCCTAAGCCCCTTTCGTCTAGCCCCCCTCAAACCACTTCCCCATATGCCCGCACCCGAGACCAAGCGCTTAAGCCTTGGGCGCTGATCGCGATCGCAAACATGGAGCGGAGCGCATTTCCGCGTTATACGAAAATTTTTCGATGCGATTGTAATACGGTCCTATGGACCCCCGCTGTGATCTGAGCCGTTGATCTATATAGATCCAAAGGCCCAGCTCAAATCGCACTCATTCCATCGTGCCTGCCTCCCTCCTATGTGAAACCTCCGATGCTCGTCTCCACCATCGATTCACTGTTGGATCCAACGGCCAGCGCTCAATCGCCCCAATCACAATCTCAAGTTTAAAACATGCCACCCTCTTTCCTTTGTGATTGTGATCCGCCGATTTAATCTCCGTCGTTGATCTGTCACTCAGATCCGACGGTCCAGCGCTAATCACACCATCGCTTCGTCGCCTCTCTCCATCTCCCTCGGATTGAATGTGAACCGTTGATCTAGTCCTAGGATCTAACGGCCAGCGCTCAATCGCCCCATCGCAATCGCAAAGTTTAAACGGTGCCACCCTCCGCCCCTTCCGATCGCGATCCCCCGATTCAATCGTGACCGTCCGTTCAAACAAGATCGACAGCCCATATTGCATCACGTATTCCTCTGTGTTTCTTCCATCGGACCTTCCCAAACAGTTCATCATTTGATCTCCGCCATCCGTTGATCTCCTCCTGAGATCCAACGGTCTAAGTTTAATTGACCTCCGCCATTGCCAAGTCCCACCATTTCGAATCCATTTCATATGTTTTGGCCCTTTCCCTTTTTATTTCAGCCAAAGTCTAAACCTTAGTGTTTAGCGCTAAAAAGCACTCTCTTGCCACTCTTTCATTGTTTCCACAGTTCTCCACTACTCCGCCATCGCTTCACGGGCCTCCGCAGCAATTCTTCTGCCCTTTCCCTGGACTTTATAATTGATTTGTTTCATTGTGCAGGGTTCTCACCATAGTGATATTTCACTATGTTTATAATAATCGCAGTTACTGTGATTCAAAGCACGGAGAGGTCATTACAGCAGCAGCAAGAGTAACAGTAGAAACAGGTTCAAGAGATTTAGGCCTGTTATTTGAATATTTAGCGCCTAATCCCATGTTCAAAGGAAGAAAACGCAATTTGAAGACCAAGTGTACACGAAACAAGCCATATCTGTGTTAATGTCAGCAGAGCACCGGTTCTCCAAAGGACACCTTCCTACAGCATTTTCCATGCCTCCTCGAGCCCGAAAACAGTTAATTACTCTGACATAAACTTCTTAAAGAATGTCAGGACCGCAATTATGGAAGCATGGAGGCCTGAAGACCTTTTCAGTCACCTTACATGCTTCAAAGGACAGAACAGAGGGCCTTACATCCAGAAAGGACTTCAAGAAACGTCTGAGGTCAACCTCGACCTGTCAAAGACTCCCGAAGCGAACTACAGAGTACATACAGCGCTGCAGAGCCATTAAGCAGTATGGGCATGAACGTTTCCGCCATCTTGTCTTAATGAAAAAAATTAAATGTTCATCTACTCCTGTTATTCTCTTCTCCTATAAGAATTCCCGAGAACGTATTGTAAAGGTTTTTGTTCGGTTGTTGCCGATTGCTGTTAGAGGGATTCACTTGGACTGTTAGAACAGTCTTGGGAGGGAATAGCAAAGTAGTTTGTATGTAGTAGGCTGGGAGGAGAAATTTTGGACTGTATTAGCCATTGAGCTCAGCGTATATGACTGGTTTTGCATTAATTAATCAAGCACATTTCACAGGATCCTGGTCTATTACTATTGGTGATGTTTTCTCTAACACTGTTTTTTACATTTTCATACTGTTTCATTTTCTTCTGGGCTCGCATCAGAATATTGGCATAGGATTTACCCTATGTTTCTGCTCTCCTTGCCTTTAATGTTTTCTGCTGCTTAGTTTTCCTTGTTGGGTTTAAGCTGGAAGATTTGGGAACATTGGGGATTAGAGTTAGCCCTGTCCACTAGGATCATTGTGCGACCAGCTGGCCTTTCTAATATCTCTTGCTGGTGTCAAAGCATTGAAGGTTCAAAGTCCTTCTCTGATCTATAGACCCTGGCTCTATTAAACTTATCTCTGTTTTCCCTTGGAGCATGCTAAAGCTGACCTAGAGTTAAATGACCTTTGGTCCGATCTATAAGCTGCCCCTTTTTCCCTCCATTGAAAGCTGCCTTTGAGTATGTCCAAGTAGGTCTGGAGTTAAATGACCTCTGACCTTATCTTTAGACAGAAATTGGGTTGTTTTCTTTCTTTCACTTTCAATCCTTAATGTTCCATTCCATCATCTATTTAAAATATCCTTTAATGTAGATGACTTGCCCTCTGAAAGCCTGAGTTAGTTGTTGCAAGTAATTCCCTTTCATGACTCCATAGCCCAATGGATGGCACTTTCTTGACCTATTCTCTTTGCTGAAACATCCTGCTGCGTTTTCCCTTTCCTCCCATTACTTTCTCAGTCTATGATCTCGTGACCAACCCAGCAACCAACCAACCAAATCATTTAAAACCACCTTTGTGCTTCATACCTAGCCCAACATCTTATTTTGAGCTTCAAATATATATAATTCTTTCTTTTATTGGAGAGATCCCTCTCGGGGTCCAGGAGGGCTAGATCCTAGGGCCCCAAAGTGGTTTGATGTTGTCTTATCTTTTGGTATTGCCAAATCTGCCAAAACATAAGAACCCCAACACAATTGACGGTTGTAATCATCCTTTTCATAAATAAATAGAATTGTATATGTTTTGTACATTCGATGCATCAGTGTCACAATTTTTTTTCAATCATCTATGTAGCATGATATGAGTGGCTTAGATCTGCATTGTTTTATGTTTGTTATATGCTAGTTTAATTGATAGAAAGATATATTGTTGTTAAGATTACAAGGGTGCTTTGATTGGTTGTAGGATCTAGATTTGGAGCCGATGAAGAAAGGCTTCTACTCAGCCGCTTGGTGTTCTCCATAGGATTTGTCATCCTTAAAGAGGTAATCATTCAAATCTTTCTTTGCCAATTATATATTAGTATGAACATGCATGCAGTACCTGTGGAACTTTACAGCTAATCTTACAGTCTTCCTCGGGCACCAGAAAGCCCTGAGAGAGATACCCAATAACCACCACCCAAGCATATTACCATATAGCAGTAGACCACGATGCAATGGAATAACATAGGGAGTGATTTCTTGCTTTGGAAGAAGACAGGTTTATCATGGGTTTTCATCAGCAAGTACAAAAATCAAGGGAGAAATCTTGGAAACATAGGCACATCAAGTAGAAGACATTCAAGGAAGGATACATTGTACTGTTGTATGATATAAAGTTCTTGAATTTCCCAGGAAAGTTAAAAACACATTGGTTGCGACCATATATCATCAGGCATGTCTCTAATGGAGGCACAGTTCAGCTCATGAAATTAGATGGTCATTTGATACCAGGACGATTGAATGTAGTATATTTAAGATATACAAGGACAACTCTATCCCTGGAACTTCACACTGAAAAATGAAAGGGGAAATTCTTAGTGCCACTTATAGTTGAAAGTGGGAACTGGACTATAAACTACTCTGTAGAAAGGGTCTTTGCTGAAGAAATTTTATTGCGCGACATTTGGGAGTATGGCGAAGTCAGAAAGAATAGTGCCAAGGGAAAATCACTGCACAATATTCAGAAGTATGTTGAAGTCCGAAGGAACCACAATGAGGGATGAATTTTTGTGACACAAAGAAAGGTTCGTTGAATTTTTCCATAAATATGACCGTAGGAAGGAAAAAGTTGATGTGAAAGGAAATTTTCCGTTAAAAGGAGTAGGGGAAACGCATTTATTAGGCACAGTTGGTTGAATATGTTGACATATATGCATTAAATGAATAATATAAGACATTCATGGTATTTGAAATTCAAATTTGTTATAAAATAAGGGTACCACTCCACATTTTGACACTTTTCTTCCTGAGAATTCAAATTGTGAATTTGTGCCTAAGTGAGAATAGAGAAATTGGTTGTATGTCTAAGAGGGATTTTGAAGAAATTTCAAGAAATTTATCAAAAAGGTATTAACAATAATCATGAAAACTACACCACCAAGCGTAACATGTCTGAGGTCGCCATGGAAGAAAACAACTTCAGAAGAAGCGAAACCAAAGTAAAAGTAGGTAAAGAGACTAGTTGCATCCCAGGAGTTAGAAAATCTCTGAGGAAGACGATAGCCAAGGAGCAGTGCACCTACGACAAGACAAGAATAATAATAAACCCATGGAGATTTATGATAGTGAAGAAGAATCTGAAATCCTAGAGGAGGATATACCAGAAATTGAGGTAGAAGGTGAGGAAGAACTCTTTGTACTACAACCATACATACTATCCATTAATCCAGATATTAAGTCCATCAAATGCCCTGATAATACAAATTTTGGTGTCTTCACACCGTTGCTTCTTGAGCAAGTACCAATTGAAGGTGAACTGTTTGGTCTCAATCTAGTCTCCTAAATTGAGCTCATTTAATTGTCAACCAGGGTTGGTAAACTGTTGAAGTGAAGTTTATTGTATGTACCTAGGTGCTTGTTTCTTAATGTGTTGTGTGTAGTGTTTTGTGATGTTTTTGGTCTTTTGTGATGATTTATGATGTTTTTGATCTTTTGGTGGTTTTATGTTCACAAGGAAAATGACTAGAAAGCTAATGGAAGGAAGCTAATGATTAAAAACAAAGTGAAACCTAATTGGTTGATGTCAAATGGTAAATGCAAATGCAATATTAAAAACAGAATCAAATCTAAACTATGACTAAGCAAAAGCAAAGCTTGATAATGAATTTTAAGCAAATGATTCAAAACACAAACTAAACTTGTCAAATTCTTTCATCAAAGGCATTTGAGAGAGAGCTTGAGACATGGTCAACTAAGTATGCAAATCTTCCTAACTAAACAGTTTAAACAACTAACTTATAATGATGCAACATTTTGTCCTTGATTAGAGATTTGTTGAAGTATGTTTGGAGTAAAACATTGATACCATCATAAGATCTTCTACTCTAAATCTAGTTCTTAACTCTTTTCTGCAACTCAGTTTTATAGCACTACACTTCACTCAAAGGTTATAGATTTTTGAAATAGTTTATTGAGGAAATGTTTGTTTGTAAGATGATAAGGAAGTTGCAGAAGTACTTCAGGCCTTAAGGTGATATGGTCTTCTTGTTCATATGTTTATGAATCAATTATGGATTTTAGAACAAGAAGAGGTTTGTGAATAATGAAGGCTGTTTTGTTAAATTTAACAACTGAAGTAATCTAGTATGCAGTGGATGACAACTGAATATGGAGTGCAAATGTAATGAGTTAAGCTAAAACTGAACTTAAAATGTCACTAATCTAAAACAATGCTGAGCTACAAGTCATTATCAAACTTAAAACAGAACAACTGAGCATGAGTTAAGTGCAATTAAACTCCGGAGCATCCTAACTAAGCTATCATGCATTATTCTATGAAATTATATAGTCTGTTTGTCCATCATGATTGGTATTTTGGAAGAGTTTCTTAGAACAATCCTGACTTTGTAATTGAGTGCAAATTCAAATGTAAAGACTGAAAGCAATGAAAAACTAAGATATCATAGCCATCTCCCACTCATCATTATGATATTTTGGACAAGCGTTTAAGAGCAAGAACAACTATGGTACTTAGTGAAAACACACAACTAAAACGTTCAAGATCACAATCATGCTTAAGACAATATAAGGATTTTTTGGAAGAGTTTCTTCTTTTGGAAGAGTGCTGAGCATAAGTATAACTGTGATGGTGAATAAAAGAGACTACAATTAAATCCTACAATACTATAGCCATTTCCCATTCATCATTATAATCTTTTGGAAGAGCTTCTTCTTTTGGAAGAGTTAGAATGAGTATAACTATAGTAGCTAATGAAAAACAACTACAAATTCAACTTCAAAAACGTAAAGGCAGCTAGAATACTTATCTAAATTACGCAAATAAATCCGTGCAAGAGGCAGGGGCCCTCTACCACCTGACGGAATCTAACTCCAAATCAAATCAACGTTTTCAAAACAACACTGTCTGCTTCATTAAAAGTGAAATAACTTGAACAGAGCACTCTGCGTCTTCAGAAATGTAGCACAGAATCTAAGCAAAATCTAGAACAAAATATAGCCTAGCTCTCGGTTTCCCAAGTGTTTATATAACAAATGCACATAACAAGACTTGCAACAATTTCAGGATCATTGTCTTTCCTTATCGAAATAACATTAGAACTCTTGAAGTGGCTGCGTAAAAAGGAAAAGGACATCTAGACTAAGACATTCCTACTAGAAGTCTGCTTCTTAAATGTGTTCCCACGTATCAAAACCATACCCAGAATTAGTTTCCTCCTTCATGGTGAGCAACGAACCATGTAGACATGACGTGGAATATGCCCATATGCGGTTTTTCTTGAGAGGCCACCTGGAACATACCCAAACGTGAAGACAGCTGCAAAATCGCCGGTTAGCTATGGAATGTCTGCATTCTGCAGCTAGTTCCGGTCAAAATGCATTACAATGGAAAAAATCACAAAACTTTAGCAAGTCAGTCATGTTAATAATTCTAAAAGTAATTTTAACTAAATTCATTGATCAATTGGGTCTAGGATAGCAATGGACAAAGGAAAATGAGGTAAAGTAAGATGAAAGAAAGCACAATTTTGAGGCTCAACATACCCCCACTGTTGTCTCCTTGCATGTCCTCATGCAAATTATCCTATGAACTCAGAGGCTTCTGCAAGAACATCTAATCCTCTCCTTCTCCTTTGCCTGGAAGCTAAAGATCTTCTGGGTTTTCTGATAACCAGTTTGAACCTTAAGTTGGTAAGTGCCCTGATTAGCTTTTTATTCCTCTTCTTCAACTTTTCATTGGTCTTTTCCACTTTGTCTATATGTAGGGATAAGGTTGAGTTCATATCAGTTTTGAGCTTGACTTGATCCTTGAGAATTTCATTCTCATTTTTGATGTGTCTATTAAGTATTTCCAACTCAAACCTATCCCTTCTTAGTACATCTATTTCAGACAGTGGAGGACTAGGGGTTCTCTCTCTGCTCTCTGAAGCTTTCCTTTCCAAAGTTTCAACATAATCATAAACTTCTTGCTGAGCAGGGTCAATTTCAGGGGTTCCTTCATTAAAATCCTCTTCAACATCTTCTTCAATGGATGTTTCCTCATCTTCTATATTAATCACCCCTATTTGTTTGATTTGAATTTTCCTTAGTTTCCCCTTTAGTCTGTGGCTTCTTCTTGGCTGAGAAGATCCCTCTCCTTTCTCCATGGCAAATTTCCTGATTACCTTTTCTTTCTTAAGTTGTCTCTTGATTTGAGTCAACTTCTCTGAGATGATTTCCTCACTACTTTCTTGGACTGTTTTGTCAATTTCAACTTTTGAGGCTCTCCATTTTCTACTTCTCCTTGTAGGCTGTGGTTCAGGTGAGGGTTCTTTTAGCTCTTCAAAATGATTTCTTATCAAAAAATTGTCCCATGTATCATTTTTTTTGGCTAAATGATGTTCAATCAAAATTTTAACCAAACCATGATGATATAGAGTTGTCTCTAAAAATTGAACCCTTCTTTGAACACAGGAAGCCATCTTTTTCAAACTTTGAATCAAGAAATAAGGTAGGTTTAAGTCTTCCCCCAGAAAATGCATTATCAGTCTAATGTGGTAGACATAAAATGTGCCATATCTACCTTCACATGTAATAAATTTTTGCAGAAGAAGTAGTATGTTTCTCCATTTATTTTTCAATGCAGAACTTGGAATTCCTTTCTTAAACACAGTGACATCCATACCTGGTGATTTTAGAATTTGCTTCCAGGATTCATTGTGGAATTCTCTGTTTTTGAACCATCTCTCTCCATTTATAAGCAACCCTGTAGCTTCTGCAATGAAAACTTCAGTGAAGTAAATTTGACATCTCCCACTTCAACTTTAGTTCCTTGAAATGATCTTGCAAATGTTTTAGTGACTTCTTTGTGGAAGCCATTAAATTTCTCCAAAAATTGTAGCCATCCTATCTATTGCAACATTTCTTTACATTGAGGGTAGCCTTCTAGGTATTTTGAACCCACTGGTTCATTTCTTACAATTAAACCCATAATTGCTTCTTCAATGTTCAGATTAACACTCTTCTACCCACAGAAATAATAAATTTCACCTTCGAATTGAAATGGCTTCAAGTTCTTAATGACAATGGCTTCAAACTTCGGAATGACATACCTCTGATTGACAGTGACAACAGATTCAAACTTCGAGCTGATATGCCTCTGGTTGACAATGAAAAATGGCTTCAAATTCCCACACTGCTATACCTCTATCTCTCGATGGCAAATAGCTTCAAATTCCCACACTGTTATATCTCTGTCTCTTGGTAACAAATGGCTTCAAATTCTTCACTGTTATACCTCTGTCTCCCGGTGAAAATCGACTTCAAATTCTTCACTACTATACCTTTTTGTTTACAGTGATAATGCTCAATCTCTGCCCACGGTGATAGTGCTTTGATATTCAAACTGATATACCCTTTTGCTCTGCTCACGGTGATAAGAATATCTCTGTTTGCGGAATGAAGTGCCGGCTACAGAATGGAGTGATGGAAGTAGTTACGGAATGAAGTAATGGAGTGAGGTGGAGGAAATGAATTAATGATTGAAAAGATGGCAGAGATTTTTACAACGGAAAAGAGAATCATCATTGAATGATTTGGTTGGGTTTCGTGAAGAATTCAAACACTTCGGCCATTTGAACCGCTTAAATGATGTCGGGCATGGAATTTGAAATGAGAGATTTTAATCCAAAGTTTGTGAGGGTTTATTGTTCATGATCAATAAAAATAATTAAAACAACCTTTTCGAACAACTCATAACTAAAACTATGCTAAACTTTATGAAATGCCATTATAATCTAAACTTGTTACCTATGCTTTTCATTTGATTTTTGTAGTCTTTGTCTTCTTTGTTCACCTTTGGAAGAGTCTTCATAATTCTTCTTGATGTTTCTTATTCATGGATATTCTGGATCATTTTGTTGCAATTCTAATGTCTGCTGGTTAATGCCTTCAGGATTTGTAGCTGCGGAATGTCTAGCTAGCTGCGGAAAGCCTGATCAGCTGCAGAATGTCTGTTAAGCTGCAGAATGTACCTGTAGAGCATTTTGATCATGGAATGGAGTGTTTTTGGAATATAGGTGAAATGTTATATGGTATGAATGAAGATGGATGATGAGACATGATATGTATGAAGTGGATGATGAAATGGAATGGATTCAGTTTATGAAATGGAGTGAAAGAACATAAGAACTGCCCTGTGATCCATGACATGTTTTATTCATTTTCAATAAGACATCAAACTTTAAATCTTGACATGAAAATGAGATGGATGGAGTATGGAATGAGATGAATGAAACATGGAATGAAGTAGAATATGAATGAATGAATGAATGAAATGGAGTATGGATGGATAAGTGAATGGAGTGAAATGAGATGGATCATAAGCACTATGGATCTAAACTTATGATTTTGTAACAGCTTCTTGTAAAAACAAAATGGAAAAGTTAGAGTGTCAGAGAGACTCTGATTTTCACCCTATCTTTTCTGTATAAACATGCCAATCAATGATTGGTTTTCATGTTTATACCTTTATTTTTATTTATTTATTTTCAAAAGAGAAATGCTTCAGAAAATTTACTCAAGTTGATGAAGAAGAGAGATTCTTCTTCATTAACTTCACATCACTGCTTTCTTGGAACTTCTTGACAAATTATTCTCTTGAGAGTGGTTTGTGATATAGCTTCAATATATGACCATTCACAAGAAAAGTGACCTTTTCTTCATCTATAGTTCTGATTTTTACTGCCCCATTATCAAAAATTTCAACAACTTCATATGGCCCAAGCCAATGTGTCTGAAATTTACCTTGGAAATCCTTGAATTTTGAATCAAACAAGAGAGCCCAGTCACCCTCTTTGAATTTCTTCTCTTTGATGTACTTGTCATGCCATCTAGCCCTTTGCTGTTGGACTAGACTTGTTTTCTGAACTGCATCTTGTCTGATCTCAGCCAATTCATTAATTTGCTCCAGTCTATGCTTTTGTGCCTCCATTAAATCAAGTCCTAGCTGAACTGCCATTTTGAAAGTTTGAATCTGGAACTCTATGGGAAATAAAACTTGCTTTCCATAAACAAGCTCATAAGGAGTATGACCTGTTGTGTTTCTCCATGTAGTTCTATAGGCCCACAAGGCTTCAGGAAGCCTATCTACCCAATCTCTTCTATGTAAATGAACAGTCTTTGTTAGGATTCCTTCAATGACCTTATTAGTAGATTCCACTTGACCATTTGTTTGTGGATGATAAGGAGTAGATTTTCTATGTCTGATTTTGTACTTCTCCATCATTTTCTCCACTAGCCTTGATGTAAATTGAGCTCCTTGATCTGTAACAATTTCCCTTGGGACACCAAAACGAGTAAAAATATCCTCAAAAGAAAAGTAACTACAGATGATTCATTAGCAACAAGTAATGGTTTAGCTTCTACCCACTTAGTAACATAATCAGTGCAAACTAATATGTATTTCTTTTGTCTTGATGGAGGACTTATAGGTCCTACAAAATCCAAGGCCCATTTTTCAAAAGGTTCAATGTGTACCCGAGGTTGTAATGGCATCTCACCTGAAGGAGAAGGTTTCCCTACCCTTTGGCAACTGTCACACCTTTTGACATACTCCCTTGCATCTTTAAACAAAGATGGCCAATAATATCCTAAATTAAGGATCTTATAGGCTGTCCTCTTATCTGCAAAGTGTTCGCCACAAGGTTCATCATGACATGCCTTGAGAATCTCAGGCATTTCATCTTCACGAACACACCTTCTAATGATCAAATCTGGACCTGTCTTGTACAACTCATTAGCAACCCATGAATAATTTGCACTATCATTAATGATTTTTCTTTTATCCCTTGCATTCATAATTGAAGGAAATTTTCCTGAAACTAAATAATTAGCAATATCAGAAAACCATGGAGTTTGAGTAGAGATTGCAAAAAGATATTCATCAGGAAATTGATCTTCAACCGGAGTGTCATCTTTGATATTTTGGAGTCTAGATAGGAAATCAGCTACTGTGTTTTGTTTTCCAGGCCTATCTATAATAGTAATGTTGAATTCTTGTAAGAGCAACAACCATCTTATAACTCTGCCATTAGTGATTGATTTGTTCATTAAATATCTAATTGCAGAATGATCAGTGTGAACAAAAGTTTCATAGCCTGTTATATAGTGTCTAAATTTGTTTAAGGCATGAACAACAGCTAAAAACTCTTTTTCAGTTACAGTATAGTTTAACTCTGCAGGAGTCAAATTTTTACTGGTATAATAGATGGCATAGGGAATCAAGTCTTTCTGCCCCAATACTGCTCCTAGAGCTGTATCGGAGGCATCTGTTGAGATATGAAAAGGTAACTTCCAGTTAGGTCCCCTTAATATAGGTGCTTCAGAAATTTTGGTTTTCAGGGTTTCAAAAGCTAACTGGCAATCAGAAGTCCACCTGAATTCACAATCTTTGGTGAGTAATTTGAAGAGTGGAGATGCTATCTTGGTAAAGTTTTCTATAAATCTCCGATAATACCCTGTAAATCCTAGAAAACTTCTAACATCTCTTTGACAACTTGGAATGGATAGGTTAGAAATGACTTCAACCTTTGCCTCATCAACTCTAATCCCATCCCCTGAAATGTGGTGCCCTAAAACAATACCTTCAGTAAACATCATAAAACATTTTTCATGACTAAGTGAAAGGTTTGCTTCTTGACATCTTTTTAAGACTTTTTCCAGGTTTTCTAAAGCTTCTTCAAATGTATTCCCATAAACTGTGAAATCATCCATGTACACCTCTACACAGTCATGTATTAGATCCGAAAAAATTCCTAATACTGCCCTTTGGAATGTTGCAGGTGCATTGCATAATCCAAATGGCAATACTCGGTAAGCATAGGTACCCCAAGGACAGGTGAATGTGGTTTTGTCTTGGTCTTCAAGTGCTACTTGGATTTGATTGTAACCACTAAACCCATCTAAAAATGAAAAGTACTTTTTGCTAGCTAATGTGTCTAACACTTGATCTATGAAAGGTAGGGGAAAATGGTCTTTAAGAGTGGCTTTGTTTAATTCCTGGTAGTCAATACATACCCTCCATTTACCAGCATTTTCTTTGGCACAGGCATAAGGAGGGCCCATGACTATACGAAATAGGATAGATGAAATTAACATTTTAACAATTTTTGCAATTCTCTTTAACAATTTCCCTAAGATTTGGATTCATCCGTCTTTGGTGTTGTCTGATTTTTGCAATTTGCCACTCTATAGATGTGATGATACAAGTCTTGGCTCTTCTCCCACTCATGTGAGTGTATTCATTCCATGCATATGCGAGAAGAACATATCTGTAATACTTTGACTAACTCTTCTTGTTGAGATTTTTCTAGGTTCTTGTTATGTTCAAAGTTTTGCCTGGAAAAATTTCACTTGTAGAGCTGCCAAATTTGTCCATAGAATGCAGAGACATCTGCCTAGATGACAAAAACTCAATATTGGATCCCTCTTGAAATGATTCATATTTGTGTTACGGAGAGGATTCAAAGTTTTCTAGAGTATTCAGAATTTGATTATCTTCACTAATTTCTGAAATTGTGAAGAGTGGTTGTAAATCTTCTTCATCCTCTATCCATTGAGTGTCATCTAGATCTGTAATTGTCCTAGCTGGAGGATATAAAGTGAATTTCTTAGTTCAACTACCATCAGAAATATACATATCACCGGACCTACAACTAATAAAAGCATCAGCTGTAGCCAACCAAGGTCTTCCTAATATAACAGGATGGCCTCCTAGATTATTCTTAGAAGTTAGGATCATGAAATCCACAGGGTACTCCCAAGAATCTAGGGACACTGGAATGTCTTCTATTACCCCATCTGGTCTGATCACAGATCTATCTGCTAATTGTAATAGTGTGGGTGTAAAGAGAAGATTAGGAAGTTTCGGTTTGTCCATGATTTGTCTACTCATGATATTTATTGCTGCTCCTAAATCAATGAGTGTGTTTTGAATTTCAATTCCATTGATGTGAATTTTGACAACTGGATTTCCTGGGTCAAGATACTTTGGAATAGCAATCTTGCCCATCATAATGTCTGCTATTTGTCCTACCAGTTGAATTTTCTTTTTTTCTCTTATTCTTTTTCTTGTTGTCTTCATACTCAACTCCTTTATTGTTTTGGCTAAAATTGGGATTTCTTTGATGGCTTGTAATAATGGAATTTTAATGCAAACATTTCTCAGCTCATCTAAGAAATCATAATTAGGCACCATGATTTTTTTTTCTACACCTCTATAAATTTGTAATCTTTCTGGAAAGGGAGGTATAGAAGTAGATGTAGATGGTTGCTCTAATACAGGAGTTGGATTTATTGGATCTTTTTGTTTTAGTTTTTCAGTGTTTGGGTCTTGAACGGATGTGTCTTCCTCAAGACTTTTATTCACCCGTAGAGAGTCTTCCTCGGAATTATCTTGTTCTTGTATGATCACAGAAGGTTTCCTCTTTTCAAGTATTCTTCCAGACCTTAGTTGAACATCACTAAGGTCTAAAGGAGTAATTAAATAAGTTGGAAATTGTTGGCCTTCTATCATGTATGTATTCTGAGGGTTTTTATTATTGGGGTTTGGTATGGGTTGAGCAGGAAATTGATTTGATTTTTGAGGGAATGGTAATGAAAGTGGTTGATTTTGATGTGGTTGGTTCTGATGATGTTGTTGAGGATTTTGTTGAAAATTTTGTTGAAGATTTTGAGGAAACTTTTGTCGAGGATTTTGAGGATAAAAATGTGGATATGGTGGATAGGATGGTGGATACTGATATTATGGAGAGTATCTTCCATAGGGACATTGTGTTCCTTGTGCCCAAGATTGAGATTGATTTTGAAATTGGGGCCAAGATTGCTGCCAAGAATTCCAAGGTGGAGGTTGATTATACATTTGATCATGGAATCCTTGTGTCTGAGGTCCTTGCCAAGGTCTTCTAGATACAAAATTGAGAGACTCTGTGGAATCTGTAGGAGTTTCCTCCTGAAAGACAGCCTTGAGACCAGGAAGAGAAGGACAATTCTTGGTCTCATGTTTCTCAAAACAAATGACACAGGTTTCTACAAATTTTACATCCAAAGGACACTCTCTCAAGGCATGTTTCTTTCTACATTTGGGACAAAAGATTGCCAAGGCATCAGATTCAGCCTTTTGCTTGTTTTGTATCTTAAGGGTGTCTATTTGTTCACTAAGACTCCCTAAGATGTCAAATTTAAAATCATCAAGCATGTGTCCTATTTCTGATCTACTTACTGTCCCAGAAGCAGACTTACTTGCCCTTGCAAGAGCGGGATCTCTTGGACCTTTTACAGTTTTAGATTTCCCTCTTGAAAGGTTGATACATAACTCAGATATTTCAGGTAATGTGAGCTGTGACATATCCCCTTTTCTCATCATGTTAAGGATATCCAACCATTCATCCCTAATTGTTTTCAACAAAAGAGCTTTTAAGGTGTCTTGATCTAAGTTTTCCATTTTTTCTCTTTTGATGTTGTAATGAAATCTCTCCAAAAAATCTTCCACGTTTTCATCTTCTTTTTGTAACATCTTAAACACTTCTTCCTTATGATTGACCGGCATACAATAATCCAAATACCTCTCTAGAAATACTTGTTTCATGTCTTCCCATGTCCTAATAGAACTGTTGATCAAACTCATAAACCACTTCAATGCTGCTCCTTTCAATTTTGAAGGAAATAGTTTAAGTTTTTGAGCATCTTGTAAGTAGTCATAAGTTCTACACAGGATTTCAAATTCAAATAGGAAGGTTTCAGGATCTTCAGTTTTAAGTCCATAGAAGTTTGGAAGGACAGAGGGTGAAATGCTTTTCATGGTTGTACTGGTTTCTTCATCAATTATAGGGAACCCAAAAGAGATTCCTATTCTACCTCTTCCTCCATCTGCACCTCTACCTCCTTCTCCTCTACCTCATTCTCCTCTACCTCTACCTCTACCTCCAAATACTGTGTGTTCTCCATTAAAAACTCCTCCTCCTCCTTCTTCTGCCATGGTTGACTCTCTTGTGGAAGTGGAAAGGTTTGTGTCCCTAACAGGAGTTTTTAGATCTTCTTCTATGGTAGGTTCAATGGATGAAGTGGAAGGTTTCTCTAATGGAATAGTTGACCTTAGATCTTCTAGAAGTCCAGGATCAGGAGAGGATGGAAGATGGGTTTGAGTTGAAGGTGTACTAGCTCTGGATCTAGATGAAACAATTGGTGTTCTAGAAATCAAACTTCTGCCTCTGCTGCTTATAAATCTTTCCCTTGAATATCTCTCCCTACGCATATAATTGTTTTTGGATGCTAAGAAACAAAGGTTACCTAGTTTTCACTTCCCCGGCAACGGCGCCAAAATGTTTGGTCTCAATCTAGTCTCCTAAATTGAGCTCATTTAATTGTCAACTAGGGTTGGTAAACTGTTGAAGTGAAGTGTATTGTATGTACCTAGGTGTTTTTTTCTTAATGCATTGTGTGTAGTGTTTTGTGATGTTTTTGGTCTTTTGTGATGATTTATGATGTTTTTGATCTTTTGGTGGTTTTATGTTCACAAGGAAAATGACTAGAAAGCTAATGGAAGGAAGCTAATGATTAAAAACAGAGTGAAACCTAATTGGTTGATGTCAAATGGTAAATGAAAATGCAATATTAAAAACAGAATCAAATCTAAACTATGACTAAGCAAAAGCAAAGCTTGATAATGAATTTTAAGCAAATGATTCAAAACACAAACTAAACTTGTCAAATTCTTTCATCAAAGGCAATTGAGAGAGAGCTTGAGACATGGTCAACTAAGTATGCAAATCTTCCTAACTAAACAGTTTAAACAACTAACTTATAATGATGCAACATTTTGTCCTTAATTAAAGATTTGTTGAAGTTTGTTTGGAGTAAAACATTGATACCATCATAAGATCTTCTACTCTAAGACTAGTTCCTAACTCTATTCTGCAACTCAGTTTTATAGCACTACACTTCACTCAAAGGTTATAGATTTTTGAAATAGTCTGTTGAGGAAATGTTTGTTTGTAAGATGATAAGGAAGTTGCAGAAGTACTTCAGGCCTTAAAGTGATATGGTCTTATGTTCATATGTTTATGAATCAATTATGGATTTTAGAACAAGAAGAGGTTTGTAAATAATGAAGGTTGTTTTGTTAAATTTAACAACTGAAGTAATCTAGTATGCAGTGAATGACAACTGAATATGGAGTGAAAATGTAATGAGTTAAGCTAAAACTGAACTTAAAATGTCACTAATCTAAAACAGTGCTGAGCTACAAGTCATTATCAAACTTAAAACAGAACAACTGAGCATGAGTTAAGTGCAATTAAACTCCGGAGCATCCTAACTAAGCTATCATGCAATATTCTATGGAATTATACAGTCTATTTGTCCATCATGATTGGTATTTTGGAAGAGTTCCTTCTTTTGGAAGAGTTTTTAGAACAATCCTGACTGTGTAATTGAGTGCAAATGCAAATGTAAAGACTGAAAGCAATGAAAAACTAAGATATCATAGCCATCTCCCACTCATCATTATGATATTTTGGACAAGCGTTTAAGAGCAAGAACAACTATGGTACTTAGTGAAAAAACACAACTAAAACGTTCAAGATCACAATCATGCTTAAGACAGTATAAAGATTTCTTGGAAGAGTTTCTTCTTGTGGAAGAGTGCTTAGCATAAGTATAACTGTGATGGTGAATAAAAGAGATTACAATTAAATCCTACAATACTGTAGCCAATTCCCATTCATCATTATAATCTTTTGGAAGAGCTTCTTCTTTTGGAAGAGTTTTTAGAATGAGTATAACCACAGTAGCTAATGAAAACAACTACTAATTCAAATTCAAAAACGTAAAGGCAGCTAGAATACTTATCTAAATTACGTAAATAAATCCGTGCAAGAGGCAGGGGCCCTCTACCACCTGACGGAATCTAACTCCAAATCAAATCAACGCTTTCAAAACAACATTGTCTGCTTCATTAAAGGTGAAATAACTTGAACAGAGCACTCTGCGTCTTCAGAAATGTAGCACAGAATCTAAGCAAAATCTAGAACAAAATCTAGCCTAGCTCTCGGTTTCTCAAGTGTTTATATAACAAATGTAAATAACAAGACTTGCAACAATTTCAGGAACATTGTCTTTCCTTATCGGAATCACATTAGGACTCTTGAAGTGGCTGCGTAACAAGGAAATGGACATCTGGACTAAGACAGTCCTATTAGAAGTCTGTCTTCTTAAATGTGTTCCCACGTATCAAAACCATACCCAGAATTCGTTTCTTCCTTCATGGTGAGCAACGAACCATGTAGACATGACGTGGAATATGCCCATATGCGGTTTTTCTTGAGAGGCCACCTGGAACATACCCAAACATGAAGACAGCTGCAGAATCGCCGGTTAGCTACGGAATGTCTGCATTCTGCAGCTAGTTCCGGTCAAAATGCATTACAATGGAAAAAATCACAAAACTTTAGCAAGTCAGTCATGTTAATCATTCTAAAAGTAATTTTAACTAAATTCATTGATCAATTGGGTCTAGGATAGCAATGGACAAAGGAAAATGAGGTAAATTAGGATGAAAGAAAGCACAATTTTGAGGCTCAACATGAACCACTAGGGAAAATTTCATAGCTAAAGATGGAGGATTGGGACTTGAATGACAAAAGAAAGTATCCCAAATTTGAAACAAGCATGTACCTCCACCTATTATATTACCAAAAGGCTAAAGTAACAAGGATAGAGCCGCACCAGTGGGAGGATCCCAAAAGTGAAAATTTTGATCAGAAGAATCACCATGCTTCCATGTTAGGGAAAGAATCGGGATAAGGAAGTCGCTGAAGAAATTATGAAGAAGTCAAGGGGATATGACATTAGCTCTATCAATGACCAAGAATTTCACTTCATCTTGCACATAGCATTTCACTTCATCGTGCACATTCTTGCAGGAAAAATCATTCGAAAGTGTTGGGTGAATGAAGTCCCGGCAATCGTGGTCTCTTTGGCCATGTAGTGCAACAAGGGGGTCCATTTTAACTGGGTCGGCTACTTGTGCAAGGAATTTTGGAGGATTTATGAGAAGCACGGGAGGAAGGGAATATGTTCCACTATGCATGGTTGTTGTTGATCATAGCGTTATTTGCATGGAAGGAACCAGATTTATGCAAAGCTCCGAGGTACACCTCACTCTGGTTTTCTAAGGAGTCGCCACACATACAGGAAAAAAAAACTTTTTGGGTATCAATGTAGATATACCTACACATGGTGGTGAATCATTTTCCTAGGCTATCATCCAGATTTTTTGAAGAATACTGGAATATTTCATAATTTAAGGTTGATTTCCACAGAGCTTACATCAGGGCACGGAAGGATCTGACAGAGAAATGGCATCCTTTTCCATATTTGGTCACATAAATTGACCTCTTGGACGTCCTAAAGACATGGTAGGTATATTGGATGACTCCACCCGCTGGAGGCACCAAGCCAGTGAAAGACACCATGCAACATGCAAGAACTAGTGGAAAGGATGCAGAGATAGGAAAAGATATAGCGTAAGAAATAGACAAGGGCAGGGAAGGAACTAAAGGAAAAAATCTCGGTTGGGGTGGCCAGGACCCTCCTAGCGATACAAATTTAGTCACTTCCCTATTTATCATAAATAAGAGCGTACCTACAGCATTTACACCAGGTGTGTGAAAGAACCACAAGGCAGAGAGATCTAAGCGCATAGAGCCCATGATCCTCACTGAAGGGGTATTGATGAAATTGGGGACAAGGTACATCAACTCACAGAAGAAACATGGAATAGAATCAAGGATCAATAAAAATTCGTATTGATATAAGTCCAGGAAGGCATGAAGAAATTCAAGGTGTTGGCACATACAGTGAGACAACAGTAGTAGCCAGCTAGCCAAATAGTGCAGACAAGTCAATCGGTGCAACTAGAGTGCCGACTAGAGACACAATTTGGGTTAAGAATTTGCAAGTACCCAGAGGAGTGTTGTGGTTTGAAGCTGCAGAAGATAGACAGTGTGCCAATGGATGGGAAAGAATTAGCATGAACATCATTGTGCTCCCAATGCCAACATTACATGAGTTCCACCAGGTGATCGTAGAAGAGTTGAAAGGGCGAGAACAATGTATTTTTCAATCCAACATACAGGTACAGTAGGAACGAACTATGGTAATGGCACAGGTTGACCGGGTGTTGAAGGATAAGGACAAGGTGTGTCAGAAGTAGATGTAGTTGGAAGATGTTATTAATAAGACTTGCAATGAAGTTTCGGGCATTCAAGTCCGCGCCGAGGAACCACCACCAGCAAAGGTTACGAAGCTCGCTCTTATAATTTAATAATCAAAGGAAAACACTGAGAAGCTAAAATTTGAATATCAGGTTCATATTTTTGAGCTGCAAATAAGGCTACAGCTAGCCACATAGCCACAAGTAAGAGAGCAGAGGGAATCATACCTTAAAACTGAACTAGAAGGTATCTCCACCATAGTAAAGGACTGTGGTAAAATTTTAGATGATACAATGGATATTTTGACCTCACTACAGGAGGATCCAAACATTCATCAAATTGAGGAAGAGATACAGGAAATTCATAAGTAGTTGTACGAGATCTGGGCAACTATGAGGACCTTAGAACCTGTTCAGTGACTCGCTCGGATCACAGAAGGTAAGAACCTTCAGAGCTAGATCGAGGATCTACAGAGGAAAGATAAATTAATCAGCGTGAGGACTTAATTGGGGAAGGATGAGGCCATTCATCTCTCACATATAGTCGATGGAAAGCTTAAGGATATGAACAAGTGGAAGAAATACATCCTGAAAATGATATTCAAGTCGACCACAGAGGAGTTGCTCGAGGAAGTGCGCCAGGAAGAAAATAAGATTGCAGAAATGCTTCAACCCTGAAACGAGGCCTATGGCAGCATAACAGCAAAGATTAGGGGTGTATCAACTAAGTGACTCGGTATGAGTCACATGTGAGTGTTGGGGGCCTATTGGGTGCAGCCCAACTTGGTCTATTTTTGGGTAAAATACTCGGCAACTAAAGGAGCAGAGTGCATAGTATCACGAAGATAAATCTATTGTGCAGTGTTTATGGAATCAAGGCAGGTCGAAGCCCCTCATTTTGTAACAGGTATTGGGTTTTTTTGTCTAGCCCATGGTATGTGGACCATGGTTTTGTATTTAATGTAAAGCTATATAAAAAAAAGGTAATTTTGTGTCGAAGTGAGATATAATGTAATATTTGATGAGAAAAAAACACTTGAGATATTTTTTTTAATCTGTTTTTGGCCTAAGGGAAGGCTCTGCAGTTGTGTGCGCAGAGGCCTTGAAGAGTCTGAAACTTTTTGCACAAAGTACCTATAGTTGTGTGCATAGGTCAAAGAACTGAATATACTAAAGATATTTATCATAATAAAGAATAATAGTTTTGAAGGCATCTCTGTGTTTATATGTTTATTTTCTTATTATCTGCATTATGAAGTTTTTATATGCTTTATGTTTTGTTTTAACAATAAAGGTGTAGTGCGCACAAGTATTAGTTGATGAATGAGGTATAGACTATCAAAGAATATAGATGCATCTGTGTGGTTCAGAATAATCATAAGGAATAATTTTAGAAGTAGACCCATGCTCCATTGTCCATCTGGATGCAAAAGCCTGGTTCTCACATCCCCCAATATTGCCTCGAGTGATACTATGATCTGTGCAGCAGGTTGTTGCTGAAAGGGCCGGTAATAGAGAGTTTTGTTATTGTGCAATTAACTCTGAACCTGGTTCAAGCCCAACCGATCCAACACATAGGTTTCAAAGGCTATGACAGAGGTTTGGATACATTTTTATGAGCTGAAGAAGGTAACCAAACATGTGGTAGAGGTTCTGGGTTGAGGTTTCATGATTTTGCCCAACCACATGGAGCGAAACCTGTGAAGTTTATTGAAGGGATCCAACTGCATGGAGATAGGCTTATCTATGCAGTTGTAGCCGACATTAACCAAATTTTTTCATGTGGTTGAACCTTTTCACAAAAAAAAAATTATGCAACCAACTCACAAAATAGAAGAAAAGATAGATCAACGACTTAAAAATTATCCTCTTTGAGGGGGAAACCTCCTTACATTAAATAAATGAAAAATTCTTGGAAGATTCAATTGAAAAACCCTCCTTTCTATATATAAGAGTCTAAGGGGTCACAATATAATCATATATGACATAACAATAATAATGTAAGGGCACAACAATAACAATAGTGGGCTTCTATGGGGCACAATAATAACAATGTGGGGACTACATGGGCACAATAATAACAATAAGGGGGCTACACTAACAATATAAATAAGGGGATACACTAGTATTATAGGGACCTAACATGCCCCTCTCCTTCAAAAAATTGTTGTACTCAATGCTTTAATAGTTCTTGATGATTCTGTATAAAATTCTCATCCCCCCATGTGGAATCTTCAGCGGATAAATTCTTCCATTTTATGAGATACTCTAAAATTTATCAATTTTGTAGCTTTCGAGTTCTTGTTTCCATGAATGCTTCAGGTTCCAATATGATTTTTCCTTCCTCTTCAATTTCTATCAATATTGTTTAAATTGGGAGCTTTTCACCTATAACCTTCTTTATTCATTAAACATGGAAAACTTGGTGCACTCAGGAAGATGCAGGAAGCTCCAATTGGTATGTGATAGTACCAATATTTTGCAACACCTTTTAAGGACCATAATACTTTGGTGATAATTTATTATCCTTATTAGCTTGCTTGAGGTACATTTGTTTGTATGGTTGTATTCATAAAAATACCCAGTCACCGACATCAAAACTTCTTTCGTTCCGATGTTTATTTGCTTGTTGTTTCATTTGATTATACACCAAACTGAGGTTATCCTTTAAGAGTTGGATAACTTCTTGTTGTTTCTCGATGTGATCTTTCACTGCTTGAACCTTATATTTTTCTCGATGCGATGGATGGTGTATGATATCCATAAAGTGCCATAAATGGGGTTATTTTTGTTGTAGTATGGAAGAAATTGTTATACCACCATTCAGCCAAAGTTAACCAATTGACCCATTCCACTTTTTTATTAGATACAAAGTGTTTGTGCTCAACCTAGTCTCCTAAATTTAGTTCATTAATTGTCAACCAGGGTCGGTAAACTGCTGAAGTGTGGTGCACTATATGTGCCTAGGTATTTGTTTCCCACTATGTTGTGTCTAGTGCTTTTATAATGTTTTTGGTTTTTTATGGTTTTATATTCACAAGGGAAAGAACTAAATGATGGTGAGAAGAAGCTATTGGTTAAAAATAGAGTGAAGCCTAAATTATGGATGGCAAATGACAAATGAAAATACTAAAACAGAACAAAGCCTAACTATGGCTAGCAAACAACAAATACAAAGCTTGATAATGACTTCAAGAAAATAAATCACAACAAGAGCTTAAACTTGTTCGATTCATTTATTAACGATGTTTTGGAAGAGCTTGAGAAATGGGCAAGTTAAGTGTAAATGAAGTTCTCCTAACTAAACAATCAAAAAATCAACTTACAATGTTACAACATCTCATCCATGTTTAAAGATCTATTATAATATATTTGGAGAAGAACATTTGTAGCATCATAATATTTCTATTCTAAACTAGCTTCTAATTATGTTCTGCAACTCAATTTAACATCACTAGACCTCACTCAGAAGTTATAGATTTCCTTTTTAGAATGGTCTTTTGAGAAAAGGCTTGTTTGTGGAATGGTAAAAAGGTTGCAAAATACTCTAGGTCTTAGACTGATACTAACTCCTGGCCAAATGATTGTGTATTAATATAAGGTTGGAAAAAAATAAGTTTTGTAAATAATGAAGATCGTGGTATTTAAATTTAACAACTAATGTAATTTAAAAATGCAATGGATGACAACTAGACTGGAGTGCTAATACAGTGAGCTAAAACTAAACTAGAGTGCCACTAGTCTATTTGAAGTACAATGAACAATTTTGAACTGAAAAGCCATTATCAAACTGGAAATGAAATGATAGAACCGAATCACATGCATTCTACCTCCGGCGTGCTATAACTAAGTTAACATGCAATTAACCTAAGGAATTCTACAACCCATCTTGTTCAGCATGAATGATATTTTGGAAGAGTTTGTGAGAACAAGTATGGCTGTGTTATCCAAAGCAATTGAACATAAACACAAGACTGAAAGCAAATAAAACTAAAATCTAAGACACCATAGCTACTTCTTACTCATTGTTATGATATTTTGGAAGAGCTTTGTAAGAGTAAGATTGGCTATGCCACTTAGTGTAAACTAGCAGCTAAAACCTACAATACCACAGTTATGCCTTATTCATCATAATGATATTTTTGGAAGAGCTTATTATAGTAGAGTCCAACTGTGATAATTAACGAAAGAGAATGCAATTAAAACCTACAATACCACAGCTATGCCTCATTCATCATAATGATATTTTGGAAGAGCTTATTAGAGTAAGTCTAGCTGTGATAATTAATGTAAACAAATATGAACATAAACTTCAGAAACTTTCCTAAACTAGAAATAGAAACGAGACTAAAATACTTATCTACTGTATAAACAAGGCCGCTCAGGAGGCAGGGGCCCTCTACCACCAGAGTAGCACGAAATCTAGTTCAATATCAACTCAACGCGTTCAAGGAAATGTTGCTTCTTTCATTAAAGAGGAATCACTTCAAAACAAAGTATTCTTGGACTTCAAAGATCTAGCAGTCAACCATAAAATCTAACAAAAATCTAACCTTGTCTCTCGGTTTCCCGAGCTACATTTATAGAAAATTTACATAACAGAACTTGAGATAATACAGGGATTACTGTCTTTCCATATTAAAATTGAACTAGAACTCTAAAGGTGGCATCGTAATATGACAAAGGACATCTGGACTGTCCTTGTCCTATTAGGAGTTTATCTCCTATTTTGAGTTACCGTGTGCATAACCACATACAGAATTTCGTTCGATCTTCATGGAGAGAAAAAAATGTTGAGGGCATGACGTGGAATACGACCATGTGTGGCTTTTCCTGAGAGGACATCTGGAACCTGCTTAAACATGAAGATGGCTGCAGAATTGGCAACTAGCTACAGAATGTCTGCATTCTGTAGCTAGTTTTAGTTCAAAAAGTACTACAATGACAAAATCATAAAAACATAGCAAGTTAGCCATGGTATTCATTCTTAAAGCAATTTTAACTAATTTCATTGATCATTTGAGCCTGGGATTAATAATGGTCAAAAGAAATGGAGTGGAATGTGGTGGAAGAGAGAACATTTTTGGAGCTCAACACAAAGAAATGAAGATATCCTTCCAAATATTTGTTCACTATCTTAGTTTTCCCGTCATATTGAGGATGATAAGATGAGCTATGAATTCAACTTTTGACTCATCAAATCTAATCCCATCCCCTGAAATATGATGCCCCAAAACAATACCTTCAGTAAAAATCATGAAACATTTCTCATGACTAAGTGAAAGATTTTCTTCTTGACATCTCTTTAAAACTTTTTCCAAGTTTTCTAAAGCTTTTTAAAATGTGTTTCCATAAACTGTGAAATCATCCATATATACCTCTACACAATCATGTATTAGATCTGAAAAAATTCCTAATACTGCCCTTTGAAATGTTGCAGGTGAATTGCATAATCTAAATGGCAATACTCAGTAAGCATAGGTACCCCAAGGACAGGTAAATGTGGTTTTTTCTTGGTCCTCAAGTGCTACTTGAATTTGATTATAACCACTAAACCCATCTAGAAATGAGAAGTACTTTTTGCCAGCTAACGTATCTAACACTTGATCTATGAAAGGTAAGGGAAAATGGTCTTTAAGAGTAGCTTTGTTTAATTCTCGGTAGTCAATAAATACCCTCCATTTACCATTTTTCTTTGGCACAATTACCAAAGGAGAAACCCACTGACTATCTGAAATAGGATAGATAAAGTTGACATTCAACAATTTCTGCAATTCTTCTTTAACAACCTCCCTAAGATTTGGATTCATCCGTCTTTGAGGTTGTCTGATTGGTTTACAATTTTCCTCTATATAGATGTGATGAGTGCAAGTCTTGGGGCTTATCCCTTTCATGTCAGTGTACTCCCATGCATATGCAGAAGAATGTCTCTGTAGTATCTTGACTAACTCTTCTTGTTGATATTTTTCTAGGTTCTTGTTTATGTTCAAAGTTTTGCCTGGAAATATCTCACTTGTAGAGCTGCCAAATTTATCCATAGAATGAAGAGACATCTGTCTTGATGACAAAAACTCAATGTTGGATTCTTCTTGAAATTGGTCATGTTTATGTTCCGAAGAGGATTCAAAGTTTTCTAAAGTATTCAGAATTTGACTATCTTCATTAATTTCTGAAATTGTGAAGAGAGGTTGTAAGTCTTCTTCATCCTCTATCCATTGAGTATCATCTAAATCTGTAATTGTCCTTGCTGGAGGATACAAAGTGAATTTCTTAGTTGAACTACCATCAGAGATGTACATATCACAGGATCTACAACTAATGAAAGCATCAGCTGTAGCTAACCAAGGTCTTCCTAATATAATAGGATGCCCTCCTAGATTATTCTTAGGAGTTAGGATCATGAAATCCACAGGGTACTCCCAAGAATCTAGGGACACTAGAATATCTTCTATTACCCCATCAGGTTTGATCACAGATCTGTCTGCTAATTGTAATAATGTGGGTGTAAAGAGAAGATTAGGAAGTTTCAGTTTATCCATGATTTGTCTACTCATGATATTGATTGCTGCTCCTAAATCAATGAGTGTGTTTTAGATCTCAATTCCATTGATGTGAATTTTAACAACTGGATTTCCTGGGTCTAGATACTTTGGAATAGAAATCTTACCCATCATGATATCTGCTATTTTTCCTGCCAGTTGAATTTTCTTTGTCTCTCTTATTATTTTTCTTGTTTTCTTCATGCTCAACTCCTTTATTGTCTTCGCTAAAATTGGAATTTCCTTGATAGCTTGTAATAATGGAATCTTAATACAAACATTTCTTAGCTCATCTAGGAAATCATAATTAGGCACCATAATTTGTTTTTCTACACCTCTATCAATTTGTAATCTTTCTGGAAAGGGAGGTGTAGGAGTGGATGTTGATGGTTGCTCTAATACAGGAGTTGAAATTATTGGTTCTTTTTGTTTTGGTTTTTCAATGTTTGGGTCCTGAAAAGATGTGTCTTCTTCAAGACTTTTATTTTCCCGTAGAGAATCTTCCTCAAAGTTGTCTTGTTCTTGTATGATCACAGAAGGTTTCCTCTTTTCAAGTATTCTTCCAGACCTAAGTTGAACATCACTAAGGTCTAGAGGAGTAATTAAATAATTTGGAAACTGTTGGCCTTCTATCATATATGTATTCTGAGGATTTTTATTGTTGGGGTTTGGTATGGGTTGAGCAGGCAACTGATTTGATTTCTGAGGAAATGGTAATGGAAGTGGTTGATTTTGATGTTGTGGGTTTTGAGGATTCTGTTGAGGATTTTGTTGAGGACTTTGAGGAGAAAAATGTAGGTATGGTGGATAAGATGGTGGATACTGATAGTACTGAGAGTATCTTCCATAGGGATTTTGTGCTCCTTGTGCCCAAGCTTGAGATTGATTTTGAAATTGGGGCCAAGGTTGCTGCCAAGGATTCCAATTTGGTGGAGGTTGGTTATACATTTGATCATGAAATCCTTGTGCTTGAGGTCCTTGCCAAGGCCTTCTAGAGACAAAATTGAGAGATTCTATGGAATTTGTAGGAGTTTCCTCTTGAAATACAGCTTTAAGACCAGGAAGTGAAGGACAACTCTTGGTCTCATGTTTTTCTAAACAAATTACACAAGTCTCTACAACTTTTGCATCCAAAGGACATTCTCTCAAGGCATGCTTCCTTCTACATTTGGGACAAAAGATTGCTAAGGCATCAGATTCAGCTTTTTTCTTGTTTTGTAACTTAAGGGTGTCTATTTTTTCACTAAGACTCCCTAAGATGTCAGATTTGAATTCATCAAGCATATGCCCTATCTCTGCCCTACTTACTGTCCTAGAAGCAGACTTACTTACCCTTGCAAGAGCAGGGTCTCTTGGACCTTTTACAGTTTTAGATTTCCCTCTTGAAAGGTTGATACATAACTCAGCTATTTCAGGTAATGTGAGCTGAGATATATCCCCTTTTCCCATCATGTTAAGGATATCCAACCATTCATCCCTAATCGTTTTCAACAAGAGAGCTTTTAAGGTGTCTTGATCTAAGTTTTCCATTTTTGCTCTTTTGATGTTGTAATGAAATCTTTCCAACAAATCTTCCAAGTTTTCATCCTCTTTTTGTATCATCTTGAACACTTCTTCCTTATGATTGATTGGCATACAATAATCCAAATACCTCTCTAAAAATTCTTGTTTCATGTCTTCCCATGTCCTAATAGAACTGTTGATCAAACTCATAAACCACTTCAATGCTGCTCCTTTCAATGTTGAAGGAAATAATTTAAGTTTTTGAGCATCTTGTAAGTAGTCATAAGTTCTACACAGGACTTCAAATTCAAATAGGAAGGTTTCAAGATCTTCAGTTTTAATTCCATAGAAGTTTGGAAGGACAGAGGGTGAAATATTTTTCATAGTTGTATTGGTTTCTTCATCTACTATAGGAAACCCAAAAGAGCTTCCCATTTCTCTTCTACCTCTTCCTCTGCCTCCTTCTCCTCTACCTCTACCTCTACCCCCTCCAAATAATGTGTGTTCTCCATTAAAGACTCCTCCTCCCCCTTCTTCTGCCATAGTTGATTCTTCTGTAGAAGTGGAAAAGTTTGTGTCTCTATCAGAGGTCCTTGAATCTTCTTCTAAGGTAGGTTCAGTGGAAGGTATTTCTAATGGAATATCTGATCTTAAGTCCTATGGGAGTCTAGGATCAGTAAAGGATAGATTGTGGGTCTGAGTTGGAGGTGTACTGGCTCTTGGTCTAGATGAAACAAGTGGTATTCTAGGGATCAAGCTTCTGCTGCTACTTCTTATGAATCTACCCCTTGAGTCTCTCTCTCTATGCATATAATTGTTTTTGGGAGTTAAGAAACAAGGCTACCTAGTTACACTTCCCCAGGAACTGCGCAAAAATGTTTGTGCTCAACCTAGTCTCCTAAATTGAGTTCATTAATTGTCAACCAGGGTTGGTAAACTGCTGAAGTGTGGTGCACTATATGTGCCTAGGTATTTGTTTCTCACTACGTTGTGTTTAGTGTTTTTATGATGTTTTTGGTTTTTTTTTTTATGGTTTTATGTTCACAAAGGAAAGAACTAAATGCTGGTGAGAAGAAGCTATTGGTTAAAAACAGAGTGAAGCCTAAATTATGGATGGCAAATGACAAATGAAAATACTAAAACAGAACAAAGCCTAACTATGGCTAGCAAACAACAAATACAAAGCTTGATAATGACTTCAAGGAAATAAATCACAACATGAGCTTAAAATTGTCCAATTCATTCATTAAAGATGTTTTGGAAGAGCTTGAGAAATGGGCAAGTTAAGTGTAAATGAAGTTCTCCTAACTAAACAATCAAACAATCAACTTACAATGTTACAGCATCTCATCCATGATTAAAGGTCTGTTGGAATATATTTGGAAAAGAACATTTGTAGTACCATAAGATTTCTATTCTAAACTAGCCTCTAATTCTGTTCTGCAACTCAATCTAGAACCACTAGGCCTTACTCAAAAGTTATAGCTTTCTCTTTTTAAAATAGTCTTTGAGAAAAGGCTTGTTTGTGAAATGGTAAAAAGGTTGCAAAATACTCCGGCGTTTAAACTGATACTAACTTCTGTCCAGATAATTATGTATTAATTTGAGGTTGGAACAAAAGAAGTTTTGTAAATAATGAAGACCGTGGTATTTAAATTTAACAACTAATATAATTTAAAAATGCAATGGATGACAACTAAACTGGAGTGCTAATACAGTGAGCTAAAACTAAACTAGAGTGCCACTAGTCTATTTGAAGTACAGTGAACAATGTTAGACTGAAAAGCCATTATCAAACTGGAAATGAAATGACAGAGCTAAACCACATGCATTCTACCTCTGGAGTGCTATAACTAAATTAACATGCAACTAACCTAAGGAATTCTACAGCCCATCTCGTTCAGTATGAATGATATTTTGGAAGAGTTTGTGAGAACAAGTATGGTTGTATCATTCAATGCAATTTGAACATAAACACAAGACTGAAAGAAAATGCAACTAAAATCTAAGACACCACAGCTACCTCTTACTCATTGTTATGATATTTTGGAAGAGCTTTGTAAGAGTAAGACTGGCTATGCCACTTAGTGTAAACTAGCAACTAAAACCTACAATATCACAGTTATGCCTTATTCGTCATAATGATATTTTGGAAGAGCTTATTAGAGTAAGTCTAACTGTGATAATTAATGAAAGAGAATGCAATTAAAACCTACAATACCACAACTATGCCTTATTCGTCATAATGATATTTTGGAAGAGCTTATTAGAGTAAGTCTAGCTGTGATAATTAATGTAAGCAAGTATGAACATAAACTTCAGAAGCTCGTCTAAACTAGAAATAAAAACAAGACTAAAATACTTATCTACTATATAAACAAGGCCGCTCAAGAGGAAGGGGCCCTCTACCACCAGAGTAGCACAAAATATAGTTCAAGATCGACTCAACGCGTTCAAGGAAAAGCTGCTTCTTTCATTAAAAAGGAATCACTTCAAAACAGAGTATTCTCAGACTTCAAAGATCTAACAGTCAACCATAAAATCTAACCAAGATCTAAAAAATTGTCTCTCGGTTTCCCGAGCTACATTTATAGAAAATTTACATAACATAACTTGAGATAATACAGGGATTATTGTCTTTCCATATTAAAATCAAACTAGAACTCTAAAGGTGGCATCGTAATATGACAAAGGACATCTGGACTGTCCTTGTCCTATCAGGAGTCTATCTCCTATTTTGAGTTCCCGTGTGCATAACCACGTACAGAATTCCGTTCGATCTTCATGGGGAGAAAAAAATGCCGAGGGCATGAAGTGGAATACGACCATGTGTGGCTTTCCCTGAGAGGACATTTGGAACCTGCTTAAACATGAAGATGGTTGCAGAATTGGCAACTAGCTACAAAATGTCTGCATTCTGTAGCCAGTTTCAGTTCAAAAAGTACTACAATGACAAAATCATAAAAACATAGCAAGTTAGCCATGATATTCATTCTTAAAGAAATTTTAACTAATTTCATTGATCATTTGAGCCTGGGATTAATAATGGTCAAAATAAATGGAGTGGAATGTGGTGGAAGAGAGAACATTTTTGGAGCTCAACACAAAGAAATGAAGATATCCTTCCAAATATTTGTTCACTATCTTAGTTTTCCCATCATATTGAGGATGATAAGATGAGCTATGAACCAAAATTTTGACTCATCAACTCTATTCCCATCCCCTGAAATATGATGCCCCAAAACAATACCTTCAGTAAACATCATGAAACATTTCTCATGACTAAGTGAAAGATTTGCTTCTTGACATCTCTTTAAAACTTTTTCAAAGTTTTCTAAAGCTTCTTCAAATGTGTTTCCATAAACTATGAAATCATCCATATATACCTCTACACAATCATGTATTAGATCTGAAAAAATTCCTAATACTGCCCTTTGAAATGTTGCAGGTGCATTGCATAATCCAAATGGCAATACTCGGTAAGAATAGGTACCCCAAGGACAGGTAAATGTGGTTTTTTCTTGGTCCTCAAGTGCTACTTGAATTTGATTATAACCACTAAACCCATCTAGAAATGAGAAGTACTTTTTGCCAGCTAATGTATCTAACACTTGATCTATGAAAGGTAAGGAAAAATGGTCTTTAAGAGTAGCTTTGTTTAATTCTCGGTAGTCAATACATACCCTCCATTTACCATTTTTCTTTGGCACAATTACCAAAGGAGAAACCCACTGACTATCTGAAATAGGATAGATAAAGTTGACATTCAACAATTTATGCAATTCTTCTTTAACAATCTCCCTAAGATTTGGATTCATCCTTCTTTGAGGTTGTCTGATTGGTTTACAATTTTCCTCTATGTAGATGTGATGAGTGCAAGTCTTGGGGCTTATCCCTTTCATATCAGTGCACTCCCATGCATATGCAGAAGAATGTCTCTGTAATATCTTGACTAACTCTTCTTGTTGAGATTTTTCTAGGTTCTTGTTTATGTTTAAAGTTTTTCCTAGAAATATCTCACTTGTAGAGCTGCCAAATTTATCCATAGAATGAAGAGACATCTGTTTTGATGACAAAAACTCAATGTTGGATTCTTCTTGAAATTGGTCATGTTTATGTTCCGAAGAGGATTCAAAGTTTTCTAAAGTATTCAGAATTTGACTATCTTCACTAATTTCTGAAATTGTGAAGAGAGGTTGTAAGTCTTCTTCATCCTCTATCCATTGAGTATCATCTAAATATGTAATTTTCCTTGCTGGAGGATACAAAGTGAATTTCTTACTTGAACTACCATCAGAGATGTACATATCACCGGATCTACAACTAATGAAAGCATCAGCTGTAGCTAACCAAGGTCTTCCTAATATAATAGGATGTCCTCCTAGATTATTCTTAGGAGTTAGGATCATGAAATCCACAGGGTACTCCTAGGAATCTAGGGACACTGGAATATCTTCTATTACCCCATCAGGTTTGATCACAGATCTGTCTGCTAATTGTAATAATGTGGGTGTAAAGAGAAGATTAGGAAGTTTTAGTTTATCCATGATTTGTCTACTCATGATATTGATTGCTGCTCCTAAATCAATGAGTGTGTTTTAGATCTCAATTCCATTGATGTGAATTTTGACAACTGGATTTCGTGAGTCTAGATACTTTGGAATAGCAATCTTACCCATCATAGTGTCTGTTATTTTTCCTACCAGTTGAATTTTCTTTGTCTCTCTTATTCTTTTTCTTGTTTTCTTCATGCTCAACTCCTTTATTGTCTTTGCTAAAATTTGGATTTCCTTGATGGCTTGTAATAATGGAATCTTAATGCAAACATTTCTTAGCTCATCTAGGAAATCATAATTAGGCACCAAAATTTGTTTTTCTACACCTTTATCAATTTGTAGTCTTTCTGGAAAGGGAGGTGTAGGAGTGGATGTTGATGGCTGCTCTAATACAAGAGTTGAAATTATTGGTTCTTTTTGTTTTGATTTTTCAATGTTTGGGTCCTAAAAAGATGTGTCTTCTTCAAGACTTTTATTTTCTCGTAGAGAGTCTTCCTCAAAGTTGTCTTGTTCTTTTATGATCACAGAAGGTTTCCTCTTTTCAAGTATTCTTCCAGACCTAAGTTGAACATCACTAAGGTCTAGAGGAGTAATTAAATAAGTTGGAAACTTTTGGCCTTCTATCATATATGTATTCTGAGGATTTTTATTGTTGGGGTTTGGTATGGGTTGAGCAGGCAACTGATTTGATTTTTGAGGAAATGGTAATGGAAGTGGTTGATTTTGATGTTGTAGATTTTGAGGATTTTGTTGTTGAGGAAAATGTGGATATGGTGGATAAGATGGTGGATACTGATAGTACTGAGAGTATCTTCCATACGGATTTTGTGCCCCTTGTGCCCAAGCTTGAGATTGATTTTGAAATTGGGGCCAAGGTTGCTGCCAAGAATTCCAATTTGGTGGAGGTTGATTATACATTTGATCATGAAATCCTTGTGTTTGAGGTCCTTGCCAAGGTCTTCTAGAGACAAAATTGAGAGATTCTATGGAACTTGTAGGAATTTCTTCTTGAAATACAGCTTTAAGACCAGGAAGTGAAGGACAACTCTTGGTCTCATGTTTTTCTGAACAAATGACACAGTTCTCTACAACTTTTTCATCCAAAGGACATTCTCTCAGGGCATGCTTCTTTCTACATCTGGGACAAAAGATTGCTAAGGCATCAGATTCAGCTTTTTGCTTGTTTTGTAACTTAAGGGTGTTTATTTGTTCACTAAGACTCCATAAGATGTCAGATTTGAATTCATCAAGCATATGCCCTATCTCTACCCTACTTACTGTCCCAGAAGCAGACTTGCTTACCCTTGCAAGAGCAGTATCTCTTGGACCTTTTACAGTTTTAGATTTCCCTCTTGAAAGGTTGATACATAACTCAGCTATTTCAGGTAATGTGAGCTGAGATATATCCCCTTTTCCCATCATGTTAAGGATATCCAACCATTCATCCCTAATCGTTTTCAACAAGAGAGCTTTTAAGGTGTCTTGATCTAAGTTTTCCATTTTTTCTCTTTTGATGTTGTAATGAAATCTTTCCAACAAATATTCCAAGTTTTCATCCTCTTTTTGTATCATCTTGAACACTTCTTCCTTATTATTGATTGGCATACAATAATCCAAATACCTCTCTAAAAATGCTTGTTTCATGTCTTCCCATGTCCTAATAGAACTGTTGATCAAACTCATAAACCACTTCAATGCTGCTCCTTTCAATGTTGAAGGAAATAATTTAAGTTTTTGAGCATCTTGTAAGTAGTCATAAGTTCTACATAGGACTTCAAATTCAAATAGGAAGGTTTCAGGATCTTCAGTTTTATGTCCATAGAAGTTTGGAAGGACAGAGGGTGAAATGTTTTTCACGGTTGTATTGGTTTCTTCATCTACTATAGGAAACCCAAAAGAGCTTCCCATTTCTCTTCTACCTCTTCCTCTGCCTCCTTCTCCTCTACCTCTACCTCTACCCCCTCCAAATAATGTGTGTTCTCCATTAAAGACTCCTCCTCCCCCTTCTTCTGCCATAGTTGATTCTTCTGTAGAAGTGGAAAAGTTTGTGTCTCTATCAGAGGTCCTTGAATCTTCTTCTAAGGCAGGTTCAGTGGAAGGTCTTTCTAATGGAATATCTGATCTTAAGTCCTCTGGAAGTCTAGGATCAGTAAAGGATATATTGTGGGTCTGAGTTGGAGGTGTACTGGCTCTTGGTCTAGATGAAACAAGTGGTATTCTAGGGATCAAGCTTTTGCTGCTACTTCTTATGAATCTACCCCTTGAGTCTCTCTCTCTACGCATATAATTGTTTTTGGGAGTTGAGAAACAAGGCTACCTAGTTACACTTCCCCGGCAACGACGCCAAAATGTTTGTGCTCAACCTAGTCTCCTAAATTGAGTTCATTAATTGTCAACCAGGGTTGGTAAACTGCTGAAGTGTGGTGCACTATATGTGCCTAGGTATTTGTTTCTCACTACGTTGTGTCTAGTGCTTTTATGATGTTTTTGGTTTTTTTCTTTATGGTTTTATGTTCACAAGGGAAAGAACTAAATGCTGGTGAGAAGAAGCTATTGGTTAAAAACAGAGTGAAGCCTAAATTATGAATGGCAAATGACAAATGCAACTACTAAAAAAGAACAAAGCCTAACTATGGCTAGCAAACAACAAATACAAAGCTTGATAATGACTTCAAGGAAATAAATCACAACATGAGCTTAAACTTGTCCAATTCATTCATTAACAATGTTTTGGAAGAGCTTGAGAAATGGGAAAGTTAAGTGTAAATGAAGTTCTCTTAACTAAACAATCAAACAATCAACTTACAATGTTACAACATCTCATCCATGTTTAAAGATCTATTGGAATATATTTGGAAAAGAACATTTGTAGCATCATAAGATTTCTATTCTAAACTAGCTTCTAATTCTGTTCTGCAACTCAATTTAACACCACTAGGCCTCATTCAGAAGTTATAGATTTCCTTTTTAGAATGGTCTTTTGAGAAAAGGCTTGTTTGTGAAATGGTAGAAAAGTTGCAAAATACTCTAGGTCTTAGACTGATACTAACTCCTGTCCAAATGATTGTGTATTAATGTAAGATTGGAACAAAAGAAGTTTTGTAAATAATGAAGACCGTGGTATTTAAATTTAACAACTAATATGATTTAAAATGCAATGGATGGAAACTAAACTGGAGTGCTAATACAGTGAGTTAAAACAAAACTAGAGTGCCACTAGTCTAATTGAAGTACAGTGAACAATGTTGAACTGAAAAGCCATTATCAAACTGGAAATAAAATGACAGAGTTGGATCACATGCATTCTACCTCCGGAGTGCTATAACTAAGTTAACATGCAACTAACCTAAGGGATTCTACAGCCCATCTCGTTCAGTATGATGATGTCTTGGAAGAGTTTGTGAGAACAAGTGTGGCTGTATTATTCAAAGCAATTGAACATAAACACAAGAATGAAATCAATTACAACTAAAATCCAAGACACCACAGCTACTTCTTACTCATTTTTATGATATTTTGGAAGTGCTTTGTAAGATTAAGATTGGCTATGCCACTTAGTGTAAACTATCAACTAAAATCTACAATACCACAGTTATGCCTTATTCATCATAATGATATTTTGGAAGAGCTTATTAGAGTAAGTCCAACTGTGATAATTAACGAAAGAGAATGCAATTAAAACCTAAAATACCACAGCTATGCCTCATTCATCATAATGATATTTTGGAAGAGCTTATTAGAGTAAGTCTAGCTGTGATAATTAATGTAAACAAATATGAACATAAACTTCAGAAACTTGCCTAAACTAGAAATAGAAACGAGACTAAAATACTTATCTATTGTATAAACAAGTCTGCTCAGGAGGCAGGGGCCCTCTACCACCAGAGTAGCACGAAATCTAGTTCAAGATCAACTCAATGCATTCAAGGAAATGTTGCTTCTTTCATTAAAGAGGAATCACTTCAAAACAGAGTATTCTCGGACTTCAAAGATCTAGCAGTCAACCATAAAATCTAACAAAAATCTAACCTTGTCTCTCGGTTTCCCGAGCTACATTTATAGCAAATTTACATAATAGAACTTGAGATAATACAGGGATTACTATCTTTCCATATTAAAATTGAACTAGAACTGTAAAGGTGGCATCGTAATATGACAAAGGACATCTGGACTGTCCTTGTCCTATTAGGATTCTATCTCCTATTTTGAGTTTTCGTGTGCATAACCACATACAGAATTCCGTTCGATCTTCATGGAGAGAAAAAAATGTTGAGGGCATGACATGGAATACGACCATGTGTGGCTTTTCCTAAGAGGACATCTGGAACCTGCTTAAACATGAAGATGGCTGCAAAATTTGCAACTAGCTACAGAATGTCTGCATTTTGTAGCTAGTTTTAGTTCAAAAAGTACTACAATGAAAAAATCATAAAAACATAGCAAGTTAGCCATGATATTCATTCTTAAAGAAATTTTAACTAATTTCATTGATCATTTGAGCCTGGGATTAATAATGGTCAAAAGAAATGGAGTGGAATGTGGTGGAAGAGAGAACATTTTTGGAGCTCAACACAAAGAAATGAAGATATCCTTCCAAATATTTGTTCACTATCTTAGTTTTTCCATCATATTGAGGATGATGAGATGAGCTATGAGCTAATTGAGTACCCAGATAATAAAATAATTCCATCCAAAAATTTCTAGTGAAAATGGGATCTTTGTCGCTTACAATAATCTTTGTTGTTTCCATGTAGCTTTTGAATTGTTTCCATAAATGAATTAAAAATTGTATTGGCTTTAAATGGACGAGATAATGCACAAAAGTGTGCATACTTGGTAATTATATCAACTACCACCATGATGACTGTTAACACTGGAAGATCGTACAGCAGAAGACGACATTAATTAATGTTGAGCCTAAGGATTTACAAGACAAGGATACATTATGGAATCAAGAAGTATTTAAAATATCTGAGATTTTGAGAAAATCAAATTTGAAATAG
This sequence comes from Pinus albicaulis, assembly GCA_034641835.2. Taxonomy (NCBI): domain Eukaryota; kingdom Viridiplantae; phylum Streptophyta; class Pinopsida; order Pinales; family Pinaceae; genus Pinus; species Pinus albicaulis. The sequence continues at coordinate 993,975,517 of CM076582.1, forward strand.
TCATAAATGCTCAAATTAGTGCTTTTTCCTTCGAAAAGAGCGCCTTCTGCGCGCACTGGAGCCTGATAATTGTGCATTCCTGGAAGTAGAAAAAATCACTTTCCAAGACCGCAAGCAAGCAAAGGACAGTTTCTCCTTATGTGAAAGCCACCTAAGGATAGCACCAATGCCTCCTTAGACATTATGTGAGCACACAATGGAATCACACCCCTCCCTTGGGTCACCATCCATCATGTACCAAGGGAGGGAAGGAGGATTTGAAGCTCACCTATATAAACCCAACAAGAGATGAACAAAGGGTGATCACAAGGTTATGCTGGCCAAAGTTTCCCAAGCAACACCAGCATTGTGTGTGACCCAAGGAGTTGGAGAAAGAGAGGACTCGATGGTTGGCCACCCAACATCTTAGTCCACTACAGCAGAGAGAGAGAGTTATATTGCGTCAAAAGGCAGAACTTGAAGGACAAAAATCCTTGCATCGGGACCTAGAGCCATTGCCTAGGGGCCCTTTGGCAAGTGGGTAAGATTTTTTTTCATTCCAAGCATTCAATAAGAAGAGGCCATCGAGCCATTGTTTACCTTCTTACTATTTGGAACTCTCTATATAGCTTCTTTTGTGTTTATTTTTAGTTTTTTTAACAGAGCATACTTTAGTGTATTACTTCATTTAAGTTTTAAGCTTTTGAGCTCCCCCAAGAAACTGCATGTTACCTATAGTTTAGAGGGTAGACCACACTCTCTAAACTCGTGCAATTTTGTACACCCGTGTGTCGAATCCACCACAACAAGATTGGAGAATCCACTAATGTGTTTCAAGTTTATGTGGTTGTGCCATATTTTGTAGGAGACCCTTAGTCTATGCTGGAGTGGAGCTGACAGTCCTCTGACCCATCTTGCAGTCCCTATCTCACTGAGGTGACAGACTGAAGAAGGCAGCTCCTAATTTTTTTTTACTTGCAAGAATTTTTCACGCAATTTTTTCACACAGATGCACAGGGCACACGTTCAGGAGTGACCTACGTGCAGGAAAGCGCACCTATCAGAGGTTTTTGCACGAAATTTGCAGAGAGAATTTTTCTCCCTATCTTCTGCATTTTTTTTTTTTCTTGTATGTATGTTGGGCAGCCCCTAATGTATCTGCCAGCACCTATGTTGATACCCCACAGCTTCTGAGAATTGATTTTTGCTGCTTTGGGTAGGCATTTAGTTAGTTTTCATTTAAGTTGGTTTTTTGAAAAAAGTGTTCACATAGTTTAAGTAAGGGGCCAATTAACCATTTCTTTCCGAACAATTTATGTTTTTTTCAAATTCTGGTATGCACACTTAGTTTAACTAGTCCAAGTAAGTGGCTCATGACCACACATGCATAAGCTAGTGTAGAAATTGTTTAGTTTAAATTTCAATTTTTGCATTTAGGGAATTGCGGGACTAGGATTGAATCGCAAATTAAAGCAAGTAATCTCTGATGTCTTTATGCCATTGGGTGACCCTAGACAAGCATATGACCACTCTACATTTTTGATTCACCATCTCCCTTTAGTCACTCACATAGACTAATTAGGAGGTTTTGGAAGCGGCCCATTATCCGCAAATGATTTTTATTTGAGCAAGGAACAATGTTACATAGTTTAACTAGGGGACTTTTGTAAAGGATCACCGATATCCATATGTTCAAATTATGAGATTTTTCACCATACGCTCACACACGTTGACCCACTAAGAAAATAAAGCCACCTAAAAATAACTTAAACTAACTCACTAAATTCTCCCCACATGGCCATAAGAGAAATTATAGATTAAGTTAGGATCAAGGGGGTAGGCATCCAATAAGGCGCCTTGATCATGCTTCACATTTGAAACATAGAAGTTTTGTTTTTAGGGAGCTTTAAAATCCACCTATCATCCCACGGAAAAGAAAACCCGAGCACGGCAGAGACCCGATTCAGAGCGGGTTAGGCTTAGGCACAGTGCGTGCGGTATCAGTTGGGGCTACCTGACCTGGATGATACTCAGTACTGTTAGTTGACTACCAAGAAGCCCAAGACTCGAATGCTCACGTGGGACGATGGTTCTTAGTGGCCAAAACTAGGGCATCCTTTACCCTATAGGTGAAGGTGCAGACAAGCGCCAGACCCTCTACCCTTACCTTGGTTGATTTTCTTCGACTGACTAGGGGCGTCGCCAATTCCTTAGGGACGTTGTGCCAACACTCACAAGAAATACTCAAAAGGCCCATTTACTTTTGAGTGTGTGAGGACGTTATTAGGTCTTCTAGGATTTTCTTAGTATCACGCGCAAATAAACAAAACCATTTTTTTCTTGATTTCTCACATAGATTAAGTTAAAGGAAAATTCATTTCATTTTCGCTTTGTCTTATGTATGTGGCCATAAAATTGTCGTGATCACAGACTCAATCACCTCAAAAAAAAATTCCAAAACCCAACCTGGATGACCCTCAAGCAGTTCCAATGGAACCTCATCAGTCCAGGCATCTTTTGGACCTCCCCCCATTATCGGGAGGGGTTCCAGGTCTTTCGCCGTTTAGGCATCAAATACGGAACGTTTCCACAGTGGTTGGTTCCTCCTTTCTTAGAGAAACCTTAGTTGGGAACCCTAGCCAGTCTCCCAACACCACACCGCACATCACTCCCCCTTGTCCCCTAGGGGGCAAAAGAGTGCATCCCATACGAGAAGCCAGCTAAATTCACAACCAAGTACGTCACAGACTAACCCTCATTCAACCTCTCATTCACCCTTCTTAGTGGCGTTAAATCTACCGGATTTAACCAAGCTCGCCAATGACCCCATTGCACACGACCCCAATTGGCCTCCCATGCCCACGAGGCTCCCTTCATACATACCAAATTTTGAGGGCAAGCAAGCGAAATACCCAAGGAATCATATAATGACATTTCACCTGTGGTGCTCATCGAATAGCATCATTGACGATACTATTTGATTGAGGTTGTTTCAACGCACTCTCACGGGAGTGGCCGTGAAATGGTACATCGAGCAACCCCCTACTTCACATAGAACCTTTAGCGCCCTCGCTACTGCATTCCTCACATAATTTCAGTTACCCATTCACCACGATTTGAGATACCAGTATTAGTACAGAATACCACTATTCACCGATGTGCCATTGACAAGGGTGCATCCACATCCATCATGTCAAATAATGTATGGCAGAAGTTAGGAGCCCCAGAACTCAAACCTTCCGTCATCACACTCAGAGCATACGACGGTCAGCCCTCGACCCTTGTCTGTCTCTTCCAAAATGTACCGGTCTGATTAGCCAGAAAAACGGTCCACATAGACATCGAAGACTTGGACGCTCACTTGGATTACAATATACTCCTTGGGCAGAGTTACATGTACGCCATGTCTGCCATAGCATCCTCTATTTTTTGCCTCATGATGTTCCCCCACGAGGATCGAATCATCACAGTAGACCAGCTGACGCACATTAAAAAGTGTCCTTTGACCAACACAGATATGGTTCTACCCTATGTAGACACAGCCACAGATGGTCTTTTAGGGTATCAAGAATATGGCCCTGGCCAATTCAAACTGTCATCCATCCTAGGATCATTCCTAGGAGATCCTCCTATTATCCCTGAGGTATCGCCCGATGCCACAGCGGCCCCAGTATGCATGATGTCCACATCAAGCACCGAGGTTAGTTAGGACACAGACTCAAGCAGTAACGACACTGAGGCATCAGCTATTGCTGCCTCCCTAGTCTATGTCGCCTCCCAAACTCCTTTCCTATACCCACCTCCTGGCTTCACCTCCCAGCAGGTCTTGGCAACACTGGTACTACCCAACACATCATTGGCATTCCCAGTGTGGTATCTCGTTCCCCCTCTAGGAACGCCAGCTACCAACGTTACTGTGTTTGGGTTAAAGTCCCCCGGTCTCGAGGAGCCCCAACCTACCCAAGTAACAGTAGAAACTACCCCTGCAAGGGAAATCCCCACTGCGAAACCAGCAACCATGATAAAGAAAATCGCCAAGAAAGGAAAGAAAGTGGTGACCCCCACCATACAGAGGGAGTCATCAGTCTACGCTATATGTGATGTCACGAGACACCCTACTCACATATGCTCAGAGTTGGACGAATTAAAACCACTCCTCGGCTGCGAGGCAGGCACCTCAAAACGGAATTCCCATAAAAAGGAACTTGCCACCAAAAGTACAAGCAAACCGCTGCGTACCAATCACGCATGCACCCTCTGTGACACCTATGGGCATTATACCCACCATTGTCCAGAAATACCATGGTATAGGGACGCCTTACATGAAATCGAGCGATCCTATCAAGAGGATCCCTCCATCCAGTCTATCAATGACGAGCCGCATACCATCCTATGCCTACAGGAGGAACGAAAGTCACTAGAAAGACAACCATTTGTCCCTCCTCCCCCCAAGCCACCATACACCAACCAGGGACAGGGGAACTTGGTTGCCTCATCCTCTTGATTTATCACGTGCATTGATTACTATAGATGGTTTTATCAGGTCATTAACCCAAGGTCACCTAGGCAGTAGTAATCTGTATTCGGGGAGCGACCATGGTCATATATTCTGTAGACGTCTTGATCGAGTCTTTGACCCAAGATCTCCTAGGCAGCAGTAACACCCAGGTAGGTAGATTCTGCAGACAGCTTGATCGGGTCTTTGACCTAGGATCACCTAGGCAGCAGTAGTACCATGCGCATCGATTCTGCAGACTGATTGATTGGGTATTTTACCCAAGATCACCTAGGCAGCAATAGCACCATGCACTTCGATTCTGCAGACAGTTCGATCGGGTCTTTGGCCCAAGGACACCTAGGTAGCAGTAATCAATACCCTGGATACTTATACAAATCTACTTAGAATGTATCACAACCTACCTATCATGAAAGTCACCCTGGCACTCATATTCCCCATTCCCCACACAAAATGGACCAATGGCACAACATAATGTGCCAGTTAATCTAGTGCAACCCTTCCTAGGCTCATCAACAACCATACAACCAAGACAATTATGACAATCCTCCACATGCTGCAAAAAGAAGCCGAGGAACAAACAAAAGGGAGATCCTAGACAGGGGGCAGTAACCAGCAATTCCCCCCTAATCTCAGTCTGGGGGCAACCCCAACTAAAATAAAAAATAGGACCCAAGTAACAACTCCCAAGGAAAAATTGGAGCTTAGAGTATCTGATCACCAAACCCAAAGCAGCACTATGATCAGCATTCCATAACAAACAAAGGCGATGCCACACATTCGCACTCCTGAAAAAATATTTTTTTAGCACCGGCAGGTATGCACCCTCCCATCTTCCTTTCCAAGATTCATGTTTTTCAATAATATTGAATGAAAAAAAGATTCTTTCACTTGAGGTAGTTGTTTTTTGTAGGAAGAACCCGCAAACCATTCACAACATCAACCACCGAAAGTTCCGAAGCAGGTATCATTCTACCCTCAGCATGATAGAGCCCCAGAAAATTTTGCATATCCTAACATCAATTCTCCATCATAAATAAACCATAGGGTCCTCATACCCGACCACGTTTATTATCACCTCACCCTGCATATTATAAACGTCCGCGATGGTCGGTAGAGCCTCCCCTCCATGGAAATTGTCATCTCAAGTAGACCATACATCACCCCATAAGTGACACCATGGCCATACCATTTTTATTCCAAGAAGCACCTCATGCCCATCCATATACCATGCATAAGGTCAATTTCACCATTTAAACTAACCCCCTTCCCAGACGACCTGGTTGTACAAGCAGAATGAAAGCGCACCTCCGCACACTGCATTTGGCCCACCATACCTCCATCAACATTAAACCATCTGCGACATCTTTTGCTTCATCAACCCCACACATGAGACCAACCAATGGGACCCCTACACCCAGCAAAACACCATCCTCACACCCTCAAGTGAGCGACCCTCTTTCATTTTTTGGGGTACCCATCTCTGTGTTTTGTACAAAACAAACCCCATTATTTTATTCTTTTGGTAAGTTTACAAAGGTCACAAACAATTCCCTTTGCCTTTTTGCCCTCATATTGCACTTTTTCTCCCATGGAAACAGTCCCCCATCTCCCTTGGTTGAAGTATTTCATACCCCCCCCCCATGCATGCACCATTATGACAATCATAGCCGGTTCATACCCGCCCTGGAAGTCCTACCGACTCCAGGGACTTTTCACTTCAAAAATACCTATGACTGCCGCCAAGCTACTCAAATATACTTCGACCTTGGGCCACTGAATCCCCATCATCCATTTTTTTCTATCGCTCACCAACATGCCTATGTTAAACCCATTATGGTTCGGTTAAGGCTTCCTTTTTATCGACATCAACACCTCGTTTCCAAAAAGGAAGCAGTACCTTGGATGACCCCTCCCCATGCAAAGGGGTATCCTCGGGTGGCACTATGGGAGACATCATTGTCCATAGATGTCATCGATCCTCTTGACATCCGACTACAGCAAAAGCTTTCATGTCACGATGGTATCGTACCTTACAACCATTGCACTTAATTTGATCAAGATCTGTCGAAGACCCGTGCCTTTATAAGCGTCTTTGACAACAATGCTTACACGGGAAGGTCCTAGCCAGTACATATGCATACATTGCACAGTGATATGCCATACCAAGATTACGCATATGGGTACCACATTCCACCTATCGTCAAAGAAAAAATTCCCTGAGGGCATCAGCAATCGTCGTCAACAACCACCAACATCACTACCACAGTAGTGGCACATACAGCACATGTATCTGCCAATTTTTTTAACTAGCCATAGCATCACGAGCATGGGACATGCCAGCCTCGTTAAAATTTTTCAAATATGTTGTATATTTTGTCTGCTTGCAGGGGGTCCCTTAGGCCATGGTTATCTCGGAAACGGTGCAAGGTGTTGTCTATTCTACACGCAGGCCTCGCTCTTGTTAGCCACCTATATTTTTCAATTATATCAGTTGGTGGCTAAATATTCTTTGCAGCCTTCAAGAAACAAATTCAATCCTGAGACTTGTTGGTGCTTGAAGACTGTTGGTAAGATCACAAACTGCTGGTTGGTTCTTCATACTTTTCCTTCTCCCCAGCCTCTGATTCCCCAAGAAAAACCAAGTCAAGAATTGCTGCATCCTCCTCCTTTTTCCTCTCCCTTTCTTCCATCTTCCCTACATTTCTTCTGTCTCCTTTCATTCCCAAAAACCCCACTAAACCATATGAGTTTCCTTATTCCTTCAATAAGTCTCATTTCCCAAGGCTAAAAACCCACTTTTTGGCCTATCGGAACCCTTTTCCTTTTTTAAAAAATCATTTAAAATCATATAAAAACGTCTATTTTCCACGCGCTGGTTTAAGCCCCTCAGGCTAAGCTCCCACCTTTTCTCCATCCATATGCCCCGACGCCAGAACCGTGTGCTAAGTCCGCTGGGCGCTTAACTCTTGGAATTGATTTATTACCCGAAAACATTGAAAAACCTTCATAAAAACACGAAAGTCGGGTTTTATTTTATTTTTCCGCCAAAGGGACTACGTTAAAACTCAACCGTCGATCTGTCCCGTAGATCAACGGTGCGGAGGAAGTCTCCACCTGGTGGACCCCCCCCCCCCCTTTTTCCCCCGCGTCCGTTTCTAAAAACCATGGTATGTATCCTGCACCGCTTTCCGCGATAAATGGTTTTATCCCGTCGGCCATCGATTCCACACGCCGGCCGACACGTGTCCTCCACCTCGATCCAAAACTGCCGTGCCATGCCTATTGCCCGCTAAACTCGCCCTATGGCACCAATGGGATTTCTCCACTTGGTCATTTGATTCGGACCCTCCCATCCGACGGTCCCTGATCGCCTTTTCCGCTCACCCTTTAACGGCACTCTCGCTCGCCCATTAAAATCTCCTCGACGATTAAAAACATCCACCGTCGATTCCCGCAGATCCACGGTTCTCTTTTGGTCTCCCGATTCCGTCGCACGGTCCATCTTTTCCTCCGTTGACTGTTCAAAACACCCCCGACCGTTGATCGCCATACGATCAACGGCTCTGATCGCTCCTTTCTTCCGCACGCCTTCCGATGCAGTTTATCCATATAACGCAGGATTTTATCATTTTTCTCGTATTTTGCAGGGAAAAGTCATTTGTTCGTGGTTTAAACAGGGTTCTCAGACCAGGAGGGTGACGATCCTCTATGTCTAAATTTCTCTGTAGAAATCAACTACAAAGTCGGTTTTCACGTCTCATCGGTGTTTCTAACGGCATTGATGCCTTTCTCTTATCTACACAGCCCCACATAGCAGAGAATACCGGCGAATCGACACAGGGAAAGGATGTCCGATTTTGAAGAAAGAATGAACCAGAGCAGCAGTTTTATGAATAAATTGACGGGGATTACGGCTAAGACGGTTATCAAAAGCCTAATCCCCGGCTTCGAACACAGATGAAAGCAAAACCTAAAAGTGTTCATCAGACAGATCGCCTCCACCGCCATACTTTGAGGCGAATTGATTCCTCAACCACCACAGTGCCACCTATTGCCTCAGAATGCTCAATCAGAGGATGAATTTATTGAACGAGATCAGATATTATGCCTCGGAACAACCAAGAAGTTATTACTGCACCAGATTTCAATGACAGAATGTTTGCAGAGTAACCCTAACAGTACGCAGAGCCTCAAAGGTCAACACAAGCTCCCTTCGAGCTTACTTTATCAGTGTAAACACATTAATGCAACGTAACACCTGTAGAATTTCTTCATCGAGCCTCACGGGGTCAGGAAGACATTAATTCTGCATTAATTGTATTTGAGATCTTTTTATCAGATCTCACCTCCTCCTCCTTCTATAAATACTCCAGAAGAAGATGAGTGAGGGGTTGGATTAGTTGGTTGTCAATGTAATTGCTGAAGTGTTGTAGCTGTTTCTGAGTGGAAAACTCTTGACTGTAAATAGTGGTTTCATGGGCTCTTGGAGCTCTGCTTGTAACAGATAGGTTAGATTGTGAAGAGAGATGGATTAAAACATTGGATTTGAAGATTGTAACCGGCTTGAAGCAATCAATACGAGCTGATTTATGGGATCCTGGTCTATGCTGATGGTGATGTTATTCTCACTGTAACTTGTTATTTTATTTCTGTTTTCAATTTGTGTCATTTTCCACTATAAAGAACAGTTTAAACAGTGTTAGAGTTTGCTGTACACCAGTGACCTTCTCTGGCTGAAAAATCTTTATCCCAATGTTTTCTTCTTATTTTGTTATTTAGAAATGATTTAATTCAGTCTAAGCACAGAGATGCTGGCGTTCCCTCATCTCTTCGTCACTGCTGAATGTTGTTTTTAAATGTTACTTTCATATATGTTGTGTAAGGAATGAATTGAGGAAATCAAAGGTTAGCCCTGAGTCCCTTTCTTGTTTGCTCAACTATTTGTCTGTTTCCCTTAGGATGTGTCAAAAGTTGACTAGTTTCAAAGTACTTATCAGATCTTGGGCCATTCTGTGTTATCTTGGTGATTGTCTTGGAAGCAACTAAGTAAAGAAGAACTAAGATGAGGAGAAAGGTGAGCCCTGCCCGCTAGTCTCTGCTCCAAAGGTTGCCTTCAAGTTTCCCTTTGTTTTTAATTTGTGTTCTATTAGAAGTGTATCAAAGGCTGGCTAGTTTCAAAGTACTTACCAGATCCTAGTTTGCTTCTATGTTTTCCTTAAGTGCCTGGTCAGAGGCTGGCTAGTTTCAAAGTACTTACCAGATCCTGGGCTGCTCTTTGTTCTGCATCTGTGAATTCCCTTTCTTTTTGTATCACCCCATTCCATAAATCAAACTTCAAAGAGATCCTTAGGCCTAGATGACTTGCCCCATAGATTACTCTTGAACCTGGATGTTTCAATTAAATTCTCTTATGAATCCATAGCCCAATGGATTGAAAACTTTCCATCATCTTTCTTTAGAATCAAAGCTTATTTTGTTCACTTGCAACTTCTCACCTTTGAACCTATTTGCATATAGATCTTTCCGTCTCAGACAGCAACTATGTTCAACCATCTGAGAAAACCAAACAAAACCTTTGGACTTCATAACTAGCCTAATACCATCACCCTAAAACTTCAAAGACAATATCCATCTTTGTACATATTGGAGAGATCCCTCTCCAGATTCAGGAGGGCTAGATCCTAGAATCCCAAAGTTGGTTGAAATGATGTTAACTCTGTAATCGGACTTTGCCAATCTTTCTTGTTACAGAGACCTAACATTTCTGGCGACTCCGCTGGGGAAAACCTAGAGTCTTTTACATTCAAATCTATTTCAAATCTATTCATAAAGAAGCTTGCGTTGGGATTCATAGAGCACTTTCTTTATTAGCCAGCTTGAGCCACCAGAAACTAACATTTCTGGCGACTCCGCTGGGGACCCTTACCCAGAATCTTCATAACATTTTGAGAGTCAAAAGCGGCCTTTTCAAGCACTACCAAGAAAATGGTAATTAAGATAAAGATCAATTGAATCAGTGACAAACTAGGTCAACCCTAGGATTCTTTTAAGTCTTTATCTAACCTTGGAAAATCAGCTAGCTTAGCCACAAGGATAGACTGTCTTTGTTTCATAACCGTAGCTAAGTTTTGAGGCAAAGTTAGGACATTCTTTTAAACCACAGATATAAACAATTCAGAAAATACCAAAAACATTTCAGATTGGTAGTAAAACACTAGTTTTGATATCTTGTATACGTCTTTGATGTGTTTTACCCTATACTCTTAGACAGATTCTGGAAATGGCCAGGTAGCCTCTGGATCTCATCCTCTTTTAGGGGTGACATATCTGGTGAATGCCCTCCCAGTCAATCTCTGGTTAGAGTTTGTTGTGTTTCGAGATATCTCTGAAAAGGAATGTTTCACAAACACTGTGGTGGACAGTGTACTCCTTTGAAAACACTCTGAACCTTCCACCTGGCGACTCCACCATCCTGAACAAACCTTAAGACTCCACTGGGAAGAACCCTTATCATTATAACAACATTCAAATTCAGTTAGAGGACTGCAGGATTCGAATTGAGAACACAGATTAGTTAACCGTCTAAAGATTGTCATATCTGGTTGAACTTCTCTTGTTTAGTTGGGTCTAGACATATAAACATTGTGGCTCCTAAAAAGATTCACACTAGAGCCCATCCTGACCCAGATCCTCCTGAAATAGTTGATAACCCAGAAAGAATTCTTAGGAAGTCTCCTAGGATACAATCCTCAACTATCTTCAGAGCACCCCTAAGAGCCAATTCAGTCCCTGAAAACCTTTCAGCTCTTCATGAATCACAAATTGACTTATTAAACCCATTCAGAACTAGGTCATTTGGTGATTTGGATCAGTTAGATTCTGAGCTTACACCTTCATCTCCCGAAACAGGTGAAACTCTTGAGAATAGAGAATCAACACCTCCTGATTTATATTTCTTACATAATCTAGGTGTCTCTCATCCGAGATCAGCTCAGATATCTACTGCTATTCCATCCACTTCTGTTCATCCTTCATCCACTGTTCAAACCACTCCACTTCAACCCACACATCCTCTTGTAAATCCACCCCCACCACATAGCATGGCAGCATGGTATGCTCCCTTAGTCCTTCCTGTACCATTAGTCAATCTTCCACAAGATTACCAGTCCAAAATTCCATTATATGATGCTAACAATACCATAACAGCATCTCAGCATGTGGACAAGATGAATGACTACTTTGACAGAAATGAAATTGATAATGAATCTGTCAAAATCAGGTTGTTTGCTCAAAGTTTGGGGGGAGATGTCAGAAAATGGTTTAAAGGTTTAACCCCCCATAGTATTAACGACCTTCAAGCCTTCCATCAAACATTCTTAAACAAATGGGAAGTAAGGAAGAACCCTCTCCAAGTCCTTGCCGACTATAACAATCTCCATAGGAACCCTGGGGAAAGTGTACAAGCTTATTGTACCAGATTCAACAGTGTGTATAATGCACTTTCCCCTGAACTGAAACCCCCTCAGGGTTCAGCTCTAAACAAATTTCCGGAAGGGTTTGATCCAGACATGACATATTCACTCAGAGAAAGAGTCTTTGCAACCCTTTAAGATATGCAAAGAGGTGCTCTTTCTGTGGAGGTGAACCTCATGGAGAAAAGAGCAAGGATGAAAGCTGAAAAGAGAGTATCTTTTAGAGAGGAATCCACCCCTTCTACTTCAAGCTCAAAGATGGAAAGAATGATGGAATAAATGATGAAGAAAATGAGCATTCTAGAGAGAGCACAAGCAAGTCTAAATCAAAACGCTCCTCAAAATAGGAACCAGAACCAGAATCAGAATCTTAGAAGAAATCAGCCTACAAACAGACCCAGGGAAGATGATCAACAGGTCATTCCTCCCTTTCATCAGAACTTTTTAAGTGAGGTTGAACAAATAGATCAAATAACAGAGGAAGACGATATAAACTTATTTGGGGTAGATGATGATGACTTTGAAGTTCATTATGATTATAAACAAGGTCTTTATACACCTTATGATGACAGAAGAGATGATAATCACAATTTTATCAAAATATGGAAAACGCTGTCATAGAGCCTTTAAAGGAATATGAACTCAAAAGTAGATCTAATCAACAAACCCCCAACAATAAGACCTCTGACAAACCTTCTCAAAACAGCACTGCAACCGAGTCTAAAACAATCAAACAAAAGGACAAAACGGTGGCTGTTGATTCTGGTAAGGATAAAGAGAAAGACACTCAAAACATCGAAAAACAGAGTGCCGACGTTAGTAGTACTAGCACCTCAGTTAGTACTCCTGGAAAGACAACTGTTTCAACTGTAGATAAACCAAATCAGCAAGCTGTTATTGCTGATAAAGTGGCAGTAAACAATGCTGAAGTCAATGCTTTGAAGAGTCAAAACCTTTTTAACCTAGAACAGGAAATCTCAAAGATCAAAATCTCTGTTCCTTTAACTGAGTTAGTTGCCCAGCATGTGTATAGGTCCAAAATTTTGAAGGCTTTAAACTTAGAAGATAATGAAGATACTCTCAATCTTAATGACGACCAACCAGAGCTTATTTTTGGCCCAAATATTGAAGGAAAATTCCAAGAAGGTCATGTCCCTCCCTTTTATGTAAGCTTAAACATTCATGACAAAATTCTCCATAATGCTATGCATGACTCAGGTGCTTCCCATAATTTAATGCCAAAAGCTGTAATGGAAGGCCTGGGTCTTGAAATTACCAGACCTTACAAAGACCTGTACTCCTTTGACTCAAGCAGAGTTAAGTGTCTAGGATTGATTAAAGACCTCTGTGTTAATTTAGCCCAAATTCCAGCCAAATGTTTAGTCATGGATGTTGTTGTGGCTGATGTACCCCCAAAGTATGGAATGCTTTTATCACGATCTTGGGGGGCTAAGTTACAGGGGACCATGCAAATGGACATGACCTACGCAACCATCCCTGTCTTCAATCAAACTAGGAGGCTTTATAGGGAATCTCACATGCAGTACACAGTAACAAGTTAGGATCGGCCTCAAAACTCCCCACTCTATGTTATAAACACGAGCCTTGATTCTTTTATCATGTTCAATAATGAAACACTCACAGAACAAATTGTTTCAGTAGAATCGATGGTTGAAATAAAAGAGGAGGAACACAACGCTGAAGTGCCGAAACGGTCTATTGTGTATGAAGATCCCAGCAAACTTAACACAGGTCTTGAACTGCAAGTCATCAATCCTTTGAACTTAAAATTTGGTAGTCAGGAAGGCATTCCTCAACCCGATAAGAAACTTGAGGAATCAAATGATACAACGTCCATTCACCAGACTGAAAATCTGCCTCTCTGGACTATGTATTTTGATGGGTCATGCACCAAAACAAATGCTGGTGCAGGTGTCTGGATCACTAACACTGAAAATAATCATACAGAATGTATCTCGTGCAAATTAAACTTTCAGTGTTCCAACAACATAGCAGAATATGAATCCCTTCTCTTAGGCTTGCATCTTTTGAAGAAACTAGGTGCCAAGAGAATCGATGTTTATGGAGATTCTGAATTAATCATTAGGCAAGTTAATGGGGAGTATAATGCAAATCACCCAAGACTTAGGGCCTACAGGAATGATGTCATTGATCTTTTAAAAACATTTGAGGAGTACACTTTATCTTTTGTCCCAAGAAAAAGAAACATTGCAGCCCACAATTTAGCCTTTGCCGCTAGAACCTGCCCAATGCTGTATGATGACACCTCTCAGATAAAATTCAGACCAGCTATCCCAGATAACAAGAAATATTGGCAGGTATTTGATGGAGATAAACAAATAGAAGACTTCATGCAATTTAGAAACGAGTTTGAACCCCATAGTTCAGATTCAGACTATGATACAGACTACAGTGAAGAAAATTTTCTTGGTGAAGAAGAACCATCTCCACAGCTGGTAGATATAAACCTTCAGACTATCACATCCACACACCGAACAGAATTAAGGGCTAAACCTGAAACAGAAGAAATGGAAACTCTGCATTCTAATAATGATAGTCTGCCTAAGGGTTTGGCCCCTCTAGAAGAACTGTTTGATTTTGATGATGTGGCCAACAAACCAAAACTGGAACCTGTGGAAACTGAAGTGGAGGAATGCAATATAGGCAGTGAGGAAAAGCCGAGATTGATTAAACTGTCTAAAACCTTACCAGCTCACATTAAACTCAAATACTTAGAGCTGTTTAAAGAATTTTCTGATGTTTTTGCATGGAGTTATGAAGATCTTAAATCCTATGACACTGAAATAATACAGCACAAAATCCCTCTTAAAGAAAACCAAAAACCATTCAAACAAAAACTGCGCAGAATCAACCCTGTCCAGTTGCCATTGGTTAAGAAAGAAATTATGAAAATGCATGATGCTGGTATTATTGTCCCTATTAGATATTCTGAGTGGGTATCTAATCTGGTGTCAGTTAGGAAAAAGACTGGAGAAATCAGGCTTTGTATAGACTTCAGGAATTTAAACAAAGCTTCATTGAAAGACAACTACCCTTTGCCCAAGATGGATCATATTTTGCAAAGGGTGGTGGGGTCTAAAAGAATTTCTTTGCTGGATGGCTATTCAGGGTATAATCAAATCCTAGTCCACCCTGATGATCAATTAAAGACAGCTTTTACTACACCATGGGGCACTTTCATGTATGTCAAAATGCCTTTTGGTTTAATGAATGCTGGAGCAACCTTTCAGAGAGCCATGGACATAGCATTCTCGGAAGAATTAGGCTTCTTCATCATTATCTATCTTGATGATGTAACTGTGTTTTCAAAAACAGATGAAGAACACTTAGAACATTTGAGGAAAGTTTTCGAGAAGTGCAGAAGGTTTGGGATATCTTTGAACCCCAAGAAGACATTATTTGGTCTCCAAGAAGGTAAGCTCCTTGGACACATCATTTCAGAAGAGGGCATAAAGATAGATCCCACGAGGATTGAGGCTATATTGCAAATCTCCCATCCTCGAAATATCAAAGAATTGCAGTCTTTCATTGGAAAGATAAACTTTTTGAGAAGGTTCATCCCCAACTTGGCTGAGCTCCTTAGAAATATCACAAACATGTTGAAGAAGGAGCAAGGGGTAAAATGGACCTCAGAAGCAAAGACATCCTTTGAACTGGTGAAACAAGCGTTAACCAAAACACCAGTTCTCATAAGTCCTGATTTTTCAAAAGATTTTTATATCTTCTCATTTGCATCAGAACATACTATAGCTGCTGTCCTTTTACAGAAAAATCCACAAGGACAAGAGCAGCCCATTGCATTCTTTAGCAAGGCATTGAGGGATGTCCCTTTGAAGTATAACATTATGGAAAAACAGGCTTTTGCTTTGGTAAAAGCTTTAAAAGACTTCAGGGTATACATCCTTCACTCACATATCATTGCCTTTGTCCCAAATTCAGTTGTAAAAGACATTTTAACCCAGGATCCAGATGGTAAGAGAGGTAAGTGGATTGCTGTTATTCTTGAATATGATTTAGAGATTAAATCCACTAAGCTTATCAAAGGTCAGGGTCTAGCTAAACTAATGGCTGAATCAAATTGTGAAGTTCTTGATATTAATATGATTAATGCTTTGGATGACCAAGAAGAATTCTCAACTCCCATTGTTGAAGATCATTTTGCGGATTCTCCTTGGTATACTGATATTGTTTATGTTTTTCTTAATTTAAACACACCTCCTGGTTTATCCAAAACAAAGGCAAGATTCCTAAAGTTAAAAGCTGTAAACTATTGCATTATTGATAAATGTCTTTATTGGAAAAATGCTAGTGGTATATTGCTCAAATGTTTGCCTGAGTTTGATGCAGAAAAGATTAAGCAGGAATTCCATGAAGGAGAGTGTGGAGGCCATTTGTACTGGAAGTCAACAGCCAACAAAATTTTGAGGGCTGGTTTCTATTGGCCTACTCTTTTTCCTGATGTGCACAAACTTACAACCACTTGCCATAAATGCCAATTGTTCGATGGCAAGAGAAAATTGCTACCCCTTCCTCTGCATCCAGTTACTGTTGAAGCCCCTTTTCAACAGTGGGGACTTGACTTCATAGGAGAAATCCATCCATCATCTTCTGCTCAGCATAGATGGATCCTTACTGCCACAGACTATTTCACTAAGTGGATAGAAGCCATTCCATGTAGACAGGCCAATGACTCAGTTATCATTAAATTCATAGAAACCAACATCCTTTCCAGATTTGGCTGTCCCACCAAGATCATTACAGATAATGCAGCAGCATTTGGATCAAAGAGAATGGTAGAATTCTGTCACAAATACCAGATAGCATTGGGACACTCCACAGCCTATTACCCTCAAGGTAATGGACTTGCTGAGTCTTCCAACAAAAGCTTAGTGAACATAATAAAGAAATTGTTGGAAGGCAACAAGAAGTCTTGGCACACAAAGCTGATCCATGCACTTTGGGCTGACAGATTGACTTTGAAGAAATCCATTAGTATGTCACCCTTCCAGCTTGTGTATGGTACAGATGCAATTTTTCCTAACAGCCTTGGTGTACCAGTTATGAAGTTAATTCAAGAGTTGCAGACTGAAGAAGATGACATAATCAGAAGAATAAATCAAACCATTCATCTTCAACAAACCAGGGAGGAAGTGTACAACAAAGCATTACAGAAGCAAGACAATATCAAGAAGATATTTGACAGAAGAACAAAGGCCAGCAATTTCAAAATTGGGGACAAAGTCTTAAAGTGGGACTCAAAGAGGGAAGACAAGGGAAAGCATGGTAAATTTGACAATCTGTGGCTTGGCCCTTACTCCATTCATTCAGTAGCTGGAAACAATGCATTCTTCTTACAAGAACTGAATGGAACAGAATTGTTTGGGGGTCCTGTCAATGGCAGGATGCTTAAGCATTACCTTTCTTAAGCTATTCTATGTTTTGAAGCCTTTTTACCTTTTCCATTGTAAATATTTCATCCACCATTGCATTTAAAGTTGTGAGAAATCAAAAAATACAAAAACAAAGAAAGAAAGAAAAGAGGGCAGAAATGAAAAACAAGAAAGGCAAGGCCCCATGCCAAAAAAAGAAAAATAGATCTGAAAGTGTGCAAGCTTAAATGCCACTCCTTGAAACACACCTCTAATTGGTCAAACTGTTTAATATTGACTAATTAGATTTCAATTTTCTGCTGATAGGGTAGCAAATTTGATTTGCCAAACTGTTTAATCTTGGCTTATCAGTAGATAGAATAGGATAGAAATTAAGGTTCAAACCAACTCAAAATCTGAACCAAAGTTTCCAAAGAAATGACTCAAAACTACTCCAATTCCTGAGTCATAAGAGAGAAGACCTGGTTCTAAGTCGCTCAAAACTTGAACCAGAAGAGAAGCAAAGATAGCTCACCAAAAAGAAAAAGCAAGAACAGAGCTATGAAAATAAGAAAAGGCCATGATAAGAAACTTTCAGATCTTAAGCCTTCTGTTTTGATTTAAAATTTTCTGCAAATAATAATCTATGTGCAGCTTGTCTTTATGCCATAGATCATAGCAAGTCAAATAGCTCAATCTTGACTTGACTATTTTTAAATTTCTGTTGTAGAATTTAGAGAATGAAAGTTTGTTGGACTGTTTAATCCCAACAGACAGTAGACTAGGTAGAGAAATATCTGAGCTCAACTGTTTAATCTGAGTTCAGGGAGAAATAAGGAGTAGAAATAGATTAGATTTCCTGTTTTCAAAAGAATAAAATGTTGTGTAAAGAGTTTTCCAATCCAAGTGCACTCTGATGAAGAAAAAATGTTAGATCAGTAGGATTGGGGTAGGTAGAAGCTGTATTGATGAAATTCATCTCTCTTTCATGACTGACATTATTTTTTCCAGAAGGAAGCAAGAGCAAGTGCTGGGTCAGACACCAGTCAGCATCCCAGAGAAATCAAGTCTGAATTCTTGATGCCTTCAAGAAGGCACCATCCCCAAGTGGAGCCACTGTTAGCCACCTATATTTTTCAATTATATCAGTTGGTGGCTAAATATTCTTTGCAGCCTTCAAGAAACAAATTCAATCCTGAGACTTGTTGGTGCTTGAAGACTGTTGGTAAGATCACAAACTGCTGGTTGGTTCTTCATACTTTTCCTTCTCCCCAGCCTCTGATTCCCCAAGAAAAACCAAGTCAAGAATTGCTGCATCCTCCTCCTTTTTCCTCTCCCTTTCTTCCATCTTCCCTACATTTCTTCTGTCTCCTTTCATTCCCAAAAACCCCACTAAACCATATTAATTTCCTTATTCCTTCCATTTATCTCATTTCCTAAGGTTAAAGACTCGCTTTTTGACCTATCGGAACCTTTCTCCTTTTGCAAAAATCAGTAAAAAACCATAGAAAAACATACGTTTCTATGCGTTAGGGGTTAGCCCCTCAGGCTAAGCCCCTTTCCGTTTCGTCCTCCATATGCCCCGACGCCAGAACTGTGAGCTAAGTCCGCCGGGCGCTTAAATACTTGGAATTTATTTATTACCCGCAAACATTGAAAACCTTTATAAAACGCAAAGTCGGGTTTATTTTATTTTTTCCACCAAAGAAAGTCATATTGAAACTCGACCGTCGATCTGTCCCACAGATCAATGGTGCGGAGTAATTCTTCACCTGGTGGACCCCCCCCTTTCTTCCCCCCGCGTACGTTTCTAAAAACCATGGTGTGGATCCCGCACCGTCCTCCCTTGAATAGCGGTTTTGTTCCGTCGGCCAGCGATTCCACACGCTGGCCGACACGTGTTCGCCACTGCATTCCAAAACCGCCGTGCCATGTCTATTGCCCGCGCGTTAAACCTCGTCCTATGGCCCCGCAGCGGGATTCACCCCCGCCGTCGGATCTGGACCCTCCCATCCGATGGTCCCTGATCGCCTTTTCCGCTCACCCTTTAACGAACTCGCCCGCCCATTAAAATCTCCCTCGACGCATTTGAAAGTCGATCCCCACCGTCGATCTCTGCAGATCGACGGTTCTCTTTTGTTCTCCCGATTCCGTCGCACGGTCCATCTTTTCCTCCGTTGACTGTTCAAAACACCCCCGACCGTTGATCGCCATACGATCAACGGCTCTGATCGCTCCTTTCTTCCGCACGCCTTCCGATGCAGTTTATCCATATAACGCAGGATTTTATCATTTTTCTCGTATTTTGCAGGGAAAAGTCATTTGTTCGTGGTTTAAACAGGGTTCTCAGACCAGGAGGGTGACGATCCTCTATGTCTAAATTTCTCTGTAGAAATCAACTACAAAGTCGGTTTTCACGTCTCATCGGTGTTTCTAACGGCATTGATGCCTTTCTCTTATCTACACAGCCCCACATAGCAGAGAATACCGGCGAATCGACACAGGGAAAGGATGTCCGATTTTGAAGAAAGAATGAACCAGAGCAGCAGTTTTATGAATAAATTGACGGGGATTACGGCTAAGACGGTTATCAAAAGCCTAATCCCCGGCTTCGAACACAGATGAAAGCAAAACCTAAAAGTGTTCATCAGACAGATCGCCTCCACCGCCATACTTTGAGGCGAATTGATTCCTCAACCACCACAGTGCCACCTATTGCCTCAGAATGCTCAATCAGAGGATGAATTTATTGAACAAGATCAGATATTATGCCTCGGAACAACCAAAGAAGTTATTACTGCACCAGGTTTCAATGACAGAATGTTTGCAGAGTAACCCTAACAGTACGCAGAGCCTCAAAGGTCAACACAAGCTCCCTTCGAGCTTACTTTATCAGTGTAAACACATTAATGCAACGTAACACCTGTAGAATTTCTTCATCGGGCCTCACGGGGTCAGGAAGACATTAATTCTGCATTAATTGTATTGGAGATCTTTTTATCAGATCTCACCTCCTCATCCTTCTATAAATACTCCAGAAGAAGATGAGTGAGGGGTTGGATTATTTGGTTGTCAATGTAATTGCTGAAGTGTTGTAGCTGTTTTTGAGCGGAAAACTCTTGACTGTAAATAGTGGTTTCATGGGCCCTTGGAGCTCTGCTTGTAACAGATAGGTTAGGTTGTGAAGAGAGATGAATTAAAACATTGGATGTGAAGATTGTAACCAGTTTGAAGCAATCAATACAAGCTGATTTACGGGATCCTGGTCTATGCTGATGGTGATGTTATTCTCACTGTAACTTGTCAATTTATTTCTGTTTCCAATTTGTTTCACTTTTTCCACTATAAAGAACAGTTTAAACAGTGTTAGGACTTACTGTATATCAGTGATCTTTCTCTGGCTGAAAAATCTTTATCCCAATGTTTTCTCCTAATTGTGTTATTTAGAAATGATTTAATTCAGTCTAAGCACAGAGATGCTGGCGTTCCCTCATCTCTTCGTCACTGTTGAATGTTGTTTTTAAATGTTACTTTCATATATGTTGTGTAAGGAATGAATTGAGGAAATCAAATGTTAGCCCTGAGTCCCTTTCTTGTTTGCTCAACTTTTTGTCTGTTTCCCTTAGGATGTGTCAAAAGCTGACTAGTTTCAAAGTACTTATCAGATCTTGGGCCATTCTGTGTTATCTTGGTTATTGTCTTGGAAGCAACTAAGTAAAGAAGAACTAAGATGAGGAGAAAGGTGAGCCCTGCCCGCTAGTCTCTGCTCCAAAGGTTGCCTTCAAGTTTCCCTTTGTTTTTAATATGTGTTCTATCAGAAGTGTATCAAAGGCTGGCTAGTTTCAAAGTACTTACCAGATCCTAGTTTGCTTCTATGTTTTCCTTAAGTGCCTGGTCAAAGGCTGGCTAGTTTCAAAGTACTTACCAGATCCCGGGCTGCTCTTTGTTCTGCATCTGTTAATTCCCTTTCTTTTTGTATCACTCCATTCCATAAATCAAGCTTCAAAGAGATCCTTAGGCCTAGATGACTTGCCCCATAGATTACTCTTGAACTTGGATGTTTCAATTAAATTCTCTTATGACTCCATAGCCCAATGGATTGAAAACTTGTCGTCATCTTTCTTTAGAATCAAAGCTTATTCTGTTCACTTGCAACTTCTCACCTTTGAACCTATTTGCATATAGATCTTTCTGTCTCAGGCAGCAACTATGTTCAACCATCTGAGAAAACCAAATAAAACCCTTGGCCTTCATAACTAGCCTAATACCATCACCCTAAAACTTCAAAGACAATATCCATCTTTGTACATATTGGAGAGATCCCTCTCCGGATTCAGGAGGGCTAGATCCTAGAATCCCAAAGTTGGTTGAAATGATGTTAACTCTGTAATCGGACTTTGCCAATATTGCTTGTTACAGAGACCTAACAGCTCTCTCTCTCTCTCTCTCTCTCTCTCTCTCTCTCTCTCTGTGTTTACGATACAAAAAAGAAACTATAATATATTTCGGCTATACATTTCTACCTAGACCTCACACATTAGGGGGAAACTGTTAACACTAGAAAATCGTACAGCAGAAGACGACATTAATTAATGTTGAGCCTAAGGATTTACAGGACAGGGATACATTATGGAATCAAAAAGTATTTAAAATCTCTAAGGTTTTGAGAAAATCAAATTTTAACTAGTCGTAAATGCTCAATTGCACTCTTTTTCCTTCGAAAAGAGCACCTTCTGCGCGCACTAGAGCCCAATAAGCACGCATTCCTAGAAGTAGAAAAAAATCACTTTCCGGGACCACAAGCAAGCAAAAGACAGTTTCTCCTTATGTGAAAGCTGCCTAAGGACAGCACCAATGCCTCCTTAGACATTATGTGAGGACACAAAAGAAAATTTGAGCACACAATGGAATCAGCTTTTTTTTTTTTTTTTTTTTTTTTTTTTTTTTTTTTTTTTTTTTTTTTTTTTTTTTTTTTTTTTTTTTTTTTTTTTTTTTTTTTTTTTTTTTTTTTTTTTTTTTTTTTTTTTTTTTTTTTAGGAGTTATACTACGTCAGAAGGAAAAACTTGAAGGACAAACATCCTTGCATCAGGACCTAGAGCCATTGCCTAGGGGCCCTTTGGCAAGTGGGTAAGATTTGTTTTCATTCCAGGAATTCAATAAGAAGAGGCCATCAAGCCATTGTTTACCTTGTTCTATTTGGAACTCTCTATATAGCTTCTTTTGTGTTTATTTTTAGTTTTTAACAGAGCATACTTTAGTGTATTACTTCATTTAAGTTTTATGCTTTTAAGCTCCCCCCAGATACTGCCTGTTACCTATAGTTTAGAGGGTAGACCACACTCTCTAAACTCGTGTGATTTCGTACTCCTGTGTGTCGAATCCACCACAAAAATGACACTCTTTCTTTAGTAATTGGGTAAACATGTGATAAAATCCATTGAAACATCCTCCCAACGTTGACTTGGAATGGATAAGGATTTTAACAAACTCGGGGTCTTAATTGTCTCAACTTTATTTTATAGGAAAACCAAACATTCCACCACAAAATTTTGAATATCATATTTAAGGCCATCCCAAAAAAAATCCTTCTTAACCCTGTGGTAATTTTTTTTTAATCCTGAGTGCCCTCCTAAGGGATAGGTGTGCAATTCCAGAAGAATATTTTGTTTTAGTTGGGAATTCTTACAAAGGTATAAGTGATCTTTGTACCATAATGAATCATTTTTCCAGCTAAATGTATCATATGGACTGGGATCTTGCTGTAGTTTTTGAATGAGTGCTCAAACTTCTTTGTCATTCTTCCATTCATCCCTTGCTTCAGTTATCCATTCTAGTTGGATAATATAAATGGCACAAAGAAATTCTTCCTCATCCTCATCCTTTCTTGAGAGTGCATCTACAACAACAGTTTGCTTCCCTTTTTTGTAGATGATTTCAAAGTCATAACCCAACATCTTTGTGACCCATTTTTGTTGCTCTTTTGAATACAATATATTTTCTAAAACGTATTTAAGACTATCATGATCCATTTTTACCTTGAAGTGTCTTCCCATTAGGTACGCTCACCATTTCTTAACTTCATGTAGTATTTCCAACATTTCCTTCTCATAAATAGGTTCGTGTAAATGCATTCCTTTGATTAGATGGATATCAAAAGAAATGGGTCTTCCTTATTGCATTAAAACAACACCAACTCAATTTCCTAATGCATCACATTCCATAAAAAAGTTTTTTGAGTCTGGCGTAGCTAAGACCGGTGCTTGGCACATTTCCTCTTTAATATGTTCAAAGGCCTTAGTTTCTTATGTAGTCCAAGAAAATGTATCTTTATTCAATAATGTTGTTAGAGGTGCTTCTATTCTGCCATAATTCTTAACAAAATTGCGATGATACCTTGTCAACCCAAGAAATCATCGCAGATGCTTTCTGGTTGTGACGATTTTCCATTCCTTAATGGATTTAATTTTAATAGGGTCTACCTTAACACCCACATGAGATACAATATGACCTAGATATTTGGAGATTTTTTCTTGTAATTGTTTCTCCTCCAATAGTTTGAGCACCCTATTAACATCTTGAACATGATCCTTCCAATACTTGTTGTAGATTAGTATATCATCAAAAAATACTAACACAAATTTTCTAAGGGAGGGTTTGAAAATGGAATTCATCAAACCTTGAAATGTAGAAGATGAATTGGAAAGTCCAAAAGGCATGACCAAAAATTCATAATGACCCTCATGAGTTCTAAATATTGTTTTCGTTATGTCTACAATATTAATTCTTATTTTATGATATCCTCAATGGATATCCAACTTGGTTGAGTAAATTTCTCTGTGTAATTCATCCAATAATTCATCAATGACAAGAATGGGAAATTTATCTTTAATAGTGAGATTGTTGAGCTCCCTATAATTCGAAAACATGCACAATTATCCATCCTTATTTTGAACTAATACTACTGGAGCAGAGAAATAACTTTGACTAGGTTTAATTATATCGGTCTCTTGCATTTATGCAACCATACGGTCAATTTCACTCTTTTGGGCATAGGGATATCTGTAAGGCCTGATGTTTAGAGGAACGCTTCCTAGAATCAAATGAATAACATGATCATTATCATGAATAGGTGGGAGGCCTTTTGGATTCTCAAATACCTTTTAATGTTTTTCCAAGACTTTTTGGAGATCTGGAGAAATATATGATTTCGATGTTTGAACCTCTAGTGAGCATAATGTTCAATTACGCCTCATTGTTATTTCTTTAGAAGATTTTTTGTGCCATTATATTTGATTATCTTTCCTAGTTTTCCTGGGATACCCCTTAATTCAAATCCCTTTCCTTCCCAAAAAAAATTCAAGAAAATTTCTTGAGAATTAAAAGCTATCGTACCTAAAGATTGTAACCATTGGACTCATAATACAACATCAGCACCACCTATTGGAATGGAAAGCCTTAGACACTTCAATACATATTCTCCCATGGATAGCTTTATATTATGGAACTTTTCAGAGTAATTTATAGTTCCTCCATTTTCAACCATTACTTGACACTCTGGTGTTGGTTATAGAAGCTATTCAATTCCTTAGATATATTACAATGAATAAATTATGGATACTAACCGAATCAATCAACACTATTACCTTTTTCTTTTTTATATGTCTTTCTATCTTGAGTGTTTGAGGAGTGGTAATTCATACCAATGCATTACAAGATATGCTTGGATTCATTTCTTATTTCTGTGGGGTTGGAACTAGGTGTATATCCTCTTATTTTGAGTTTCTTGTTCGTTTTCTTCCTCCTCTTCACAACATATGTAAAATAATTTCTTATAGGCACACTTATGACCTTTAGTGTATTTTCTATCACAACTATACAAAATCCCTTTTTCTCTTTTTTCTTCCAATTTTTGTGGTTTCAATCTTGTAGGTTGTGGAAGGCTAGGAGAAGCAACACTTCCATCTTTATAGTTGTGAGAGTTAGGATTCCGTGTTTTCATAATTTTTGTTTCAATTTTTTTTGCCAACCTGAATGCCTTATCCAAAAAACAAGGTTACCAAAGGAAAACCTCATATTCTATGTTATCCTTTAAAGTATCTATGAATACATCAATCCTATGCTCCTCTAGAATATCATTTACCCTTATATTTAATTTTTGGAGGTCCTCAATGTGCTCCTCCATTGAACCCTTTTATTTGAGATTTATCAAGTGGTTAAATAAGGTGTTGCTCTTTGTATCCTCATAATGTGCTATCATTTCCTCTGTTATCTCAAAATCAGACCCTGATAGGCTGTTCGTCAAGGAGACCCTGAGTAACTATTTCAAACCAAAATTTTAGTTGAGGCTTAGCCTCCTCAACCTGAGAGGGATCTCTCAATAGGTTAATGATTTGCAAATAAAGATCAGATGGCTAACTCTGTTAATAAACTGAATACAGTGAATAATTGGTTGTACTACTAATCAACATACATCTATTGGGTAAATGGAGTCAATGTTCTTTCACAAAACATAAAGATCAGTTTCATATGGAAGTCAGGGAATTTCATGGTTTAGATGCATCAATAGAACAGTAGGACAGAGAATAAACACAGTTCATGAACATATGAAGGAAGTTAGAGAACCTTTAGTGAATTCTAAGTAACATACATTCATGCCACTGCAAGTAATTTAAAGAGAAACATCATGATACAATCAAACATCCATAACCCATTCTGAATCCTGAGTGATGAAACAAAACTCTCTGTATTAAGATAAAAAAACACAGTTCTCTGATATCACAAAAAGTATGCCTATTCAATGAAAATTCCAACCCTCTACAATTCGATTTCTTCCCCCTTATAGAGTGGTCATTACATCCTTGGATTCCTTCCAAACATTTGAGAAGAAATTCAAATTTGACACCTATCAACTTCTAAACAAACTTCATTTACAAACTGACAGTAAAACTGTATGTTTTACAGTCCTAATACAACTAGGACTAAAACATTATTTATTATATCTTAACAACCTTTAACAACCTTATCTAATCATTTAAAACTATGCTTGACAGCTATACTTCGACCATGATGTTTCTCATCTTGATGTTGTCAGACCCATCAACCTGCTTCTTATCTATTCCTGCAAAATAGGAGCATGTTTCCTGCATAATAGTTGAATGCTTCATTTCTATCCATTCGAATCAATTGCTGAAGAACTGGTTCTTAAAACATGTGGAAAATGTCTTATGAATTTCACTTGAATTCAACCTTCCAGCTATGCAAATCTCAACCTCCAAAATGGTGCAACAACTGTCAATACTACTGCGCTACGAAACTATTGAGTCTGTTGTTTTCGTAGCGCAGACCTTTTCTTTTTAAATCATACTTCAAACCCCCATTTTATATGTGCCAACCCTCTGGATCTTCATTTTTATTCTCCATATACCTCCCACCAGCATCAAAGCCCAACAAAAAACCCTTTTCACCTTTGAAAATTTGCAAAAATCTTTCAAACTGCATCCTACAACAGTTTCGTAGTGTGCTACGAAACTGCTATGTGTCACCTTCAGCAGTTTCGTAGCGCGCTACGAAACTGCTGAGTCTTCATTTTTCACAGCTTCTTTCCAAAAATTTGGTTTTCAACCCCTTTAATACTATATTTTCAAGTGTATATCAACCTTCATAACCCATAACATCATCTTTAAACAGCTCCAAAAATGAGATATAGTCATATAACCTCAAAAATTTGTTAAAGGATGACACTTACTGTTTGCACTTATTTTCGTTGTGGCTGATTTTCAAATTGTGCTAGCTGTATTTCCAAGTATTCTACTCTCCTCTTAATATTTCTATTGTTTTCCCTTAGCTTGGTATTGACCATCCTAATGAATTTTTCTTCTTTGATTGCAGGTAGAGTCCATATGAAGAATTGAGCTTTACTATCAATTAATTCAGGGTTTGGATTTTTCTCCAACTCCCATAGTCCTTTCATCCTTTCAAAGTTTTCCCTTTCTTCTGCATGCACTCTCACCTTTTTCTTCAAATTATCAATCCCATTATTTCCCAATCTAATTTTGTCTTTTACATCTTCATAGCTACTCTTTTCCTTCTGAATATTGAAAACCCTGATTCTGTCTTCTTCTGGCATTGAAAAAGATATATTTTTGGTTTCTTCAAAAACATTAGCACTTTCACCTCCTGTTTGATCTTTCTCTATGTCTGCCTGCTTCAATTTATTGGAGTGCCTAGTTGAGGGTTTTCTGGGTTTAAAGATAAACTCTGCCACATCATCCTAAAAATCTAACCTTTTGGATGTCTTCAATTTCTTTGATTTGCTGCCACCTGTATCCAGTTTGATGAAGTCTGCTTGCACTAGGGGAGACTCTGCAATGTCAATAGCTTGAAGTATATCATTCAAATTACCTTTTGACCCCTCTGTAACTTCAGCCTTACCTTTTTCCTTCAACCTTTGACTCCTAGTCAACCTCATTTGATCTGTTTTACTAGTTGACTGCTCTAGAATCGTCTCCTTAACCAGAGTTTTCTTCTTCTGTGCGGATTTAGGAGTATCTTGGATTTTCAATGTTGTTCCTATCATTGGTTCTTTAACTTGTTTTCGAGGCTTGATCTTAAAAAATCTTCTTGACTTTGTTTCTATAGGGGAAGTATTCTTTGATGGATTTTTCTCTTTAGATTGAGGACTAACACCTGTTCCTTCAATTCCAATTCTACTCAAAAAGAGGAATTCAGCCCAATATTTGTTTGCTTTCTGCATCTCATGTAAGACTATTAACTTAAATAAGCCATGGTGAAATAATGAGGTTTCACATGACTCAACTTTCATTTGTACATTATCAAAAATCTTAGCCAAACTTATGAAAAGATAAAAAGGTAAATCTAGAGATATTGTCCCTGTGAAATGAAGCAAAAGTTTAAAGTGATAGGTATACACCTTGTGGTATCTCCCTTCGTAAGTGAAGTACCTCTGAATATTGTAGAGAAAATTGGCAAATGTATCTTTGAAATAGTTTCTTGGCACATCCTTGTTCAAGTCAACCTCTGAAAACTCTGGTTTTAGAAATATTTTGCAGGGTACCATGTCACACTTGAAATTTTTAAAGCACCTGTCTTCTCCTCTCGGAATTTCTGTAACTGCTGATATCACTTCAGGGGAAATTGGTAAATTTAGGAATCCAATCCTTGAGTTTGAACCTGTGAAGTTTGTGGCAAATTCTTTGGTGACTTGAGTGTGCCCTCCTTGAAGTTTTTCACAAAACCTCCAGCAACCTAATTTCTTAAAGGCTTCTTCAACAGAATTTTCTTGTGTAAGGGCTTCTACACCTTCAGGTTCTATTCTTAGGCAATGACCAGACCTATGACTCCTTCTTTCTTCAACCATTATCTTCTTGAAAACCTTGTATCTTTAGAAATCTATGAGAATCCCTCTTAAAACCCTGTGTCTTCAGCAAATTAGCAAATTAGCAATCAGACTGTTGAATGAACCGGCTCGCTTGATAAATGAGTTCAGCCTCGATTGGTAAGAATTATGCCTCGCTTGAATAACAATCCTGCTTCCACCAGCAATGAATTTCAAATTCACTTGATAGAAAATTTTGAAAATAATGTTGAATGAGTAACCTCGCTTGAAATATAGTTCCAGTGAACTTTGGTCTTTCACCACTAATTGCTTCTCCAAAACATAAACATGCATGCACTATTTGTCTTGCATGAGACAAATGAAGTCGAGAACGGCCAACTGTTTTCAAATTCGAAAGTACCAATGACAATCTGGCCCCTAATCGATGACAAATGACCCCTAATAATTATAATAAATGGTTGCATGTGTGAATGAGAACTCGTCAATGACACCTAATGATGAAAAAATTAACTATATTTGACAGATGTGACAGCTCAGACACAAAACTGAGAATCCCCGATTTTGTAGCGCATGATTTGCAAATTCAGTTTTTTTGTGCTATGAAATCACCAGCGTTTTCGTAGCGCAGAATCAATTTTTTACACTGAGCGCACTACGAAAATGTCGTTTCATGGCTTATTCATCAAATCTTCAGAAAAAACTTTAAATATGGGTTTCAAAACATGGCATAATATCTTTGAAGAATGAAACAAGGTTTTTGAACATTTTTTGGTGATGGAATGAGACCTTTAACTCATGATCTAGACCTTAAAAAATATAGAAATGACTGTAACGCTATCTTAGCATTATGACTTAGGAACAAGTGTAACTGACCAAGTTTCAGAAAAAATTTAATAGCGATAACAGTGGCTCCACTTGGGATAGTGTGCCTCTGTGGTACACTAAGCACCCGCAGCACCAGTGCCATCCATTTTGGTAAAAAACAAAAATTTTGTTGACAAGTATCTTCTTTGAACTATTGGGCCTTCACCTCGGGCTTAAGCTCTCTGTTTCAGCTTGTCATTTATTAGCAAAAACTTGACAAATATGAATATATACAATGTCATTAATGAGTGATGTTGCTTCAACAAACATAATGCTTTAGGAACCTGCCATTAACAGGCCCTCCAGCATATGATCCTCCATCAATTTCCTGCAATATGTAAGTATTGTTCCCATGAAAACCAGCAATCTAAAAATGACCCTTCCATAAATTGTCAAACTTACCATGCTTTCCCTTTTCTTCAATTTTTGCCTCCCATTTCAACACTTTGTCATGAATCTAAAACTGTCCTCTTTGATCCTCCTATCAAATGTATTCTTGATTCTGTTTTGAACATGTTGATGACTGTCATAGACTTCATTTCTCTTTTCTTGCAATTCTATCAGCTGGTTTATCCTCCTTTGGATGGCATTTGGTTCTTCTTCAAGTCCTTGAATTAACTTCATAACCGGTACCCCAAGTGATGTTGGAAAAACAGCTTCAGCTCCATAGACTAATTCATATGGCGAAGTTCCAATTGATCTCTTTGTACAAATCCTATCAGCCCATAGGGCGTACTTCAGCTTTAAATGCCAAGCTTTCTTATTCTCCTTGTTATAGGTCAAAATACCTCCTCATCAGCTCAGAGGGGAAGACAAATATGGAAGAAGTACAAAGACCTAAATTAAACCTATTTCTGCCAGGGTAACACATATATAGAATAGAACAAGAGCGTTATAACGCAGGCAAGAAATACATTGGCCGCATTAGTAGCTAGGGAAACGCTCTGTTTACACTGGATGGTCGCGTTACCCATGTTTTAAGTTTGAATTGGGAAAAGAGCACGGAGAAAGATTTGAATCTCCGATTTTCCCTCACGAAGGAGTCAGTGCACAAAAGAAACTGCAGAAGCACCAGTTCATTATTGGTCATTGCCATAGAAGATTGAACTCCAAGAGAGGCAAAAGCATGGAGATCAAGGAAACATCTAAGCCTTTTCCATTCCAAACTAGTGGAAAGAGAAGGGCAACAATGGCTTTCTCCCTCTCCTATAAGAAGGAGCTGAAGGCTCTTAATTGAAGGTCGAAGGATTGCTCAAAGTTCTTGCATACTTGTGGAATAGAGAATAGTGTGACATTGTGAAGGCCAAGAGTCAAAGGGGCTCCTAGAGAGTTTTTTGACTTGGACTTCTTCACTAGAGAGAGAAGAGAGATTGGGAGACTGAGGAGGGCTTGGTACAACCGATGGTTGTAATCCTCCTTCTTTCAAAATCAATAGAACTATGTTCGTTTTGTCCATTCGATGCTTAATGTTATATTTTTGTTTCAATATTTGTTTAGTATGATATGAATGGCTCAGATGTGTATAATCTAGATGTTTATTGTTGATTTAATTGATAGAATACTTGTTATATTAGAAATTACACGGGTGCTTTGACTGATTGCAGGTCTCGGATTTGGAGCCGGCGAAGAAGGACTCTTACTTTGCTGCACAGCGTTCTCCAAGAGATTACAAAACCATCAAAGAGGTAATTCTCTACTCGTATTCCTTCAAGTTATTTCAAGATAATATGAACATACTCATGCCATCTTTGTGAATAGCATAGCTAATCTGACTGTCTGCCTCGGGCACCGGAAAGCCCTGAGAGGGATCCACGAAAACTAACCACCCAAGCAGTTTACCCTATAGCAGAATTGGCGACTCCACTAGGGAGTTCCCCCATAGTTTCCGGACTATTTCTCCCTTCATTCCTTCTCTCCTCTGTTCTGTATCCTTCTGACCATTTTTTGATGCCCAGTAGACATACCAAACGCTTGCAGAGTTCAATCCTGTGCCTGTTTGGCCAACTGAAGAGATTTTCCCTGGTTAACGCGACCTATGCAGTGTATCCAGTGCATTATAATGCGGTCTAGGCTTAAATACAGTGCGTTATAACGCTGTATTTTCTCACAGACAGAGCGTTACGCAGCCAAAAAACCCTGTTGTTCACTACTGTGACTGTGTTTTAGCTGTGGAGTTTTTTGGCCACCAGTATCTTTCACAGACCGAATCCCTGTGCTTGTCTGCTAAACTGGCATTGATTATTTGTTTCTCTTATTTAGTTAGTGTGCAAATCATTTACTTTTTTAAAGAGAAATTTTGTATTTATTTTTCTGCATTTAGCTCAGTTTATTCTGAAAGTTTGGTTCACAGACTGTTAAAAGAGGTAGATAGAAGTCTGAATCTTAAAATTTGAGCTGTGTTATTTACATGTTGGTGCATGGATGATTGAAAAAAGAAACCTCTCCTTGTAGAAACAATGTTCATTGAAGTTAATATTTAGAGCATGTTTTGCATGGTTTCTTGAGTCAGAGTCTCACTATACTTCATACGTCCATTTCCCCTCCGCAAGACTAATAACAAAGTACACTAAAAACAAAGCGATAATAAAATCAATCTAATAACTCTTTTGAGCTCACACAAACAGTAGTTCAGGCTAGGATCTTGGGTTAGGAAAGTGAGAAAACTACCCAAGATCTCAAAACTTGAAAACTAGAGTCATTAACGAGTGAAATCCTGCTGCACTCACATTATTGGGACCGTTCCTTTATCGGAGCTCAGCGCGAGACAACACTTGGGTGCACTAGAAGGTAGCCCGCCTTCGACTGCATCCTGTGGGTGTGTTATATATTGGGGTTCCCTTCGGGGATGTCGAAACTAGATCGGGGATCTAGGTATTCTGCCCATATAGCACATTGTCCTTGACCTGGACCCCCCTGATAGTGTCTGTGATTTGAGGTATCCTTAGTGGCCATACTTTTAGGGACTTACACAAGGTGACTGGGACGGGCTGTCCTGGTACCTGAAACAGACGGACCTACTCTGTCTTCAGTCTTTAGGAGGGTACTCGTCTTCATGAGAGTGCTTACACCTATCGTCTGGGGTTCGGGCGAAGCTCTAGAGTAACCGTAACTATACTTTCGACCAACCCTCTCTGTATGCTATTGTGAGACTGGATTTCATCACCAGTGAACGGTAGTACTCAGACAGGGCACCCTATACTGGTTGCTTGTTGATTGATTTTAGAGAGTCTTTTTTCTTTTTAGTAAGTGTGTGGTTACTGTCACTTGAGACTTCATAATATATCACATTTTAAATAAAATTTGTTAAAATTAAACCGGTCACCGTGGCGTCCCCTGACCCACGCCGTCAGTATAGACGACAGCAAGGTCTACCTCCTCTCACCTTAGAGGAAAG
Organism: Pinus albicaulis; assembly: GCA_034641835.2. Lineage (NCBI taxonomy): Eukaryota > Viridiplantae > Streptophyta > Pinopsida > Pinales > Pinaceae > Pinus > Pinus albicaulis. The sequence goes on from CM076582.1 coordinate 994,008,513, forward strand.
ATTGAACCTTGGTGAACCCGGGCCTTCTACGGAAGAGCAGTCTCCTTTGACTAATCTGGATTATCACATAGACCCTTATCAGCCGGAACTCCCGGAGAACCCTTTCACTGAAGGCGTTGTACCTAATTACAATCCTCCGCTCACTGATCCATTAGGACCTGTGATAGTCCAGATTCCCCCATGCCCAGATATGTCTGCGGCCACACCAACATCTATTTCACCACCGGCATCCATAGGGACGATGCAAATGGCAACCATCATTGCTTCGCCACCATCCTCCCCGCCAGTGGTCAGTTCTATGCCATTACTGGGTAACCCCAGTAGTCAACATATGCCTACCCCCAACCCTATGGTCAACACAACTGTCAGTAGTTTACCGAACCCTTCGGCATCTACTCCTACCGTGACCACGTTGGGGACCACGGTAGCTCCTCCCACGAGCACGACTACTTCGGTGCCCTTTAGCAACCCTTTCGGTTGGAACCCTCTGTTGAGTTCAAACCCCCTAGCCACTATACCAGGGGGCAGTTTTATCAGTACACAGGTAGCAGGGAACATTCCTCTTCCTATGCAATCCTTAGGACAAATGGGACAACCCATTGTAAATTCTGTCCCCTTAAGTGGTTCAAACATAGGTGTAGGCTCTATACCGTTGCCAAATTATGCAAGTACTAGTATGCCTCCGGGAAACTCTATTGCATCCATTTGGACTAACCAACCCCAACCTCCGTCTGGAGTGGGAGGGCACTTTTACGCTGGGGGCAACCAACCATTTGCCCCTCAATACACTATGCCCTATGGACAGCAACCATATGTTCCTACTCCTCCACCTATGGGAGGTTTTTATCAAAGTCCCACTTACCCTTCTGGTAACACATGGATGGGGGGACCCTATGGTCCAAGTAGTCAGCCCATACTGCCTTGGTTAGACTCGGGGGCAAATCCACAATTTCCATTCTTGGCAGCTTTGGACATACCCGACATCCATAAGCTGACGAACGACCCCATCAACCACAACTCGCTTTGGCCTCCTATACCGCATAAGATTCCTTCAGATATCCCGAAGTTCGACGGGAAGCATGGGGATGACCCGGCCGCACACATCACTACCTTCCATTTGTGGTCCATATCCAATTCCATGGTAGATGATAGTGTCCGACTTCGACTGTTTTCCCGCACCCTTATCGGCAATGCCGCCAAGTGGTACATTAAATTACCACGCGCCACCATCAATACATTTGGCGCTTTAGCGACGGAGTTCTTAAAGAACTTTCAACTACCAATTAGAGTGGAAACCGGCACAGAATTGTTAACATCACTGCGCCAAGACACCGCCACCCACATCTCCGACCATATTCATGAATGGAGACGTAGGAGGAGGCTTGTCAAAGCGCCAATACCAGACCATCTCTTGGAAAATTGGTTTTGCAAGTCTCTTTTACCCCATATCTCTAAATACATTGGCCTTTCTGGTGCGGTGACAGAAGATCAATGTATTCGTCGTGCCCAGCACCTGGATTTAATCTATTCACAATTCGGCACGCTTTACGATCTACTCCCCCATGCCCCTGGTAACCAGAACCCTCCGGCTACTCAGAAAACCGGAGCTCATGCCGATGGTCTCGTTGGCGCGATCTCTGGTGTAGCCACCAATCAGTCTCGGGGGTAAACCTCCCAGCCATCCTCGGCTGCCACCGCCCCCCATCAAACAACTCCTCTCCCTTTCGCTGAGGTAAATTCGGTGCAAACCTCACAAAAACCCAACGGGAAAAATAGGAAGAATAAGAAGAAAACATCTTCTTCGGAAGAGCAGTCGAATAATCAGAATAACTCTAATCAGAAAAATGTTGCTAATGAAAAAGGAAAGGATAAACCCATGAGATTTCCTTGTAAAATCTGTGTAGAGGACCACTTGACATACAAATGTCCTCGGTTGCAGGAATGCACTAATTTTATTGCTAACAAGGATTCTGGGAGAACACCTGTCGTTCTTCACAATCCTTTCCCCAATCAACAGCAGCAACATCAACATATGGTTGACAACCCGCCACAACCCCATCAACGGGGCAATGGTGGTTCGAATCCTTCTGGCGAAGGACCATCTGCCATTTATGGCATCGAGAGTATTGACCTTCAAACTCGCGCCAAGCTTTATGGAGCCCCTACCATAGATGCTCAGGAACCTGGAACTAGTTCCAATCCGCCGCCGCCTAACGATTTTCATATCGAAAGGCCCACTGCTGAACCTATAATTCGTCCCCCCAAAGGGACACTTCGACGCACGACTCATAATACCTCTGCACATGCAGCCCAAAACTACAATATTGTAGAAGATTTGGCGTAGGCACCGTCAGCCATGTCTGCACTTGAAGTATTACAAACCTGTCCAGCACAAAGGAAAGCCTTGCTTTCGGCCATTGGCGGAATAGACCCCCAGGATTCCACGCTAGCAATATTTGATATGGAAAAGGCTAAACCTCGCCTCTCATATCAACTCGCATTCCAGGTGCAGGTGGTGTCGAAAGGGAGACCCATCCATCGCACTGTCATAGACGAAGGTGCTTCGACCTGCGTTATGTCACAAGCTTGCTGGCTGAATTTAGGTTCTCCTACTCTAACCCCGCCATCGAATTCCCTGAAAGCTTTCGATGGCCACACGTTCCTACCCAAAGGATACCTTGCTAGCTTTCCTGTCACTCTGGGTGGGAAAACGGTAAACGTGGACGTTGAAGTCGTAGAGCATCATCTCGACTATAATCTATTGCTCGCTCGCAGTTGGTCTTATGCTATGACCGCCATCGTGTCTTCGGTCTTCCGACTCATCCTATTTCCATTGGATGGGAAAATAGTCACGGTCGATCAGCTATCCTTCTGCACCCCTGATTATTCCACTTTACCAAGTAGCTATGTACCCTTAATAGGAGGTGTCCCTGACTCTTACGTCAGTATCGGTACCGGTCTTCTGAAGGCATCTTCCCTACTGGGTTGTTTTCCTCTACCGCCGCCTCAGATCCCAAACACGGTTGCAATGATATCCACCTCTTCGGATGGCTCTATCGACCCATGGATCATTCCGGCACCTTCAGAAATTGATTCCTATGGAGATCAGATGCCGCTTTCGCTGGTTGAGTTGGCTTACCAAGCCATCCAAGTCGCATCTGAACCCTCCACTGATATGGTTTCGACCACAGGTACGACCCTCTCTCCCATCACGGTTCTCTCTAAGGATCTCCTCAATGAAGTCTGGCCTACAGACGAAGCTATTCGAGAGATCATGTCATTAGAAGAACGACCTTGGGGAGATTTCCACCATCGCGCTTCGACGATTGATTCGGAGGCGATAAACACTGAAATCCCGTCTTTTGACCAACCTGAGATAGTTCCCTCCTCTTATACGACTATCCACACTATCGATTCAGAAGGGAACATGGGTAATCTTTCCAAGACTCTACTCATTGATATCTCGGTCAAAACGGGCATCGTGGAAAATATTCAGATTGGAGAAGCTTGTAATCCTGAGGAATTTGGCGCTTCACATCCATTTTCAAAGAATTCCGCGATGTGTTTGCTTGGTCTCACAAGAAAATTCCCGACATAGATCCTTCTATTGACGAGAAAGAGATCAAGAAATTCCGAGCATTCTTTTTATGGTATTTTTCTTGCTCGTTAATCCGAAAAACCTCGAGTCCTCTTCGTCGGGCTCGTTAAACTTACACGACGAAGCATCGAGCATTCTTTTTACGGTATTTTTCTTGCTCGTTAATCCGAAAAACCTCGAGTTCTCTTCTTCGGACTCGTTAAACTTACACGAAGTTGACATCGAGCATTCTTTTTACGGTATTTTTCTTGCTCGTTAATCCGAAAAACCTCGAGTTCTCTTCTTCGGACTCGTTAAACTTACACGAAGTTGACATCGAGCGTTCTTTTGGTCTTTCTTGCTCGTTAATCTGAAAAACCTAGAGTTTTCTTCTTCAGACTCGTTAAAACCATGAAGAAGCTCTGAGCATTCTTTTTAGGAATCTTTTTATCGCTCATAAAACCGAAAAAATCCCGAGTCACCTTTGTCAGACTCGTTAAACTACTGAGACAAAGAGCAAGGAGCCATTCTTTTCATCTTTTTCAACGCTCTTTAAAACAGAAAAAGTAAAGTCGAGTTTTCTCCGCGTGACTCGTTAAAATTTCACGGAGGTATCGAGTTTTCTCCGCATGACTCGTTAAAATTTCACGGAGGTGTCGAGTTTTCTCCGCGTGACTCGTTAAAATTTCACGGAGGTATCGAGTTTTCTCCGCGTGACTCATTAAAATTTCACGGAGGTACCGAGTTTTCCTTGTTGGACTCGTTAAAATTTCACAAAGAAGATTGAGTTTACTTTGTCTCCTCGTACTCATAACAAAATGAGGTAGACGTCCATTGAACATAGATTTCTCACTTTTCCGGATCCGATGGACTAACTTACGGAAAATGAACTGTTTCGGGCTTACTATTACCCCTTTGCCATGCCCGGTTATCAAGACATGACAAAGGTACCCCAATGGAGTTGTCTTTTATGACATTTTTCAGACTCTCTAAACATGAAAAATTCACAGAGTTTACTCGTCTGGACTCGTTAAACCTAATCAGACAGGACATGGAGTTGTCTTTTATGACATTTTTCAGACTCTCTAAACATGAAAATTACCTATTTTACCTATCCGGACTCGTTAAACTTAATCGATGGGCACAATAGTTGTCTTTCCCCGACATTTTTCGACTTAAACATGAAAATTAACGTAGTTTACTCGTCCGGACTCGTTAAACTTAATCAAACGGGGAAAAATTTGGACAAAATGGATACTACCTCTCGAAGTATTTTCAAAAAAGGTCGATTTGGCAGCAAAATTCTTGAACATGGCACTTCCTAGAAAACTCTTTCGCAGTTAGCTGAACCCTACCATCTATGAGTATTAGCCTTCATTTCCCAATGTCCCTACACCGGTAAAATCCTAACACACTCTTTGGTGTTCAACACGCTTCAGCTGCCTAGTACCCTGCTAGAGTACCTTCTATTGTTCAAGCAGATCTCGCTATCTACTACTCCTGTTATCAACCAAACCGTTCATTATGCCGGAAATTATTTGTCGTCTGACATTCCCATTTACTCTTCCTTATCTCAAATCATAAACAAAATCAGTTGGTTTCCGTTTCGTGTTGACTGATGTAGGACGCCTCAGTGCCTACATCTCAACAGATCACTTCCTATCGACTTCAACACCTTATCTAGGAAGTTGATCCAGAAACACATCAGTACCCAGATACTTGCAGACATCAGTGGCAGGTAGTCTTGTGTTTGATCAAGGGTTTTCATCATTGGCTCTTGGTCGAATGATTCTACGAGTGTTCGACTTCAACTCCTTTTATTCACACTCACTAGATTGTACTGGGCATCTTAGGGACCATCATCATTATCGGTGTCCACCTTCGCGTCTGTTAACAGTTTTCATTATTGACTGGTAATCAGACAATTTCTCACATGTTCGACGACAACTCCCTCATTCACATGTTGAGAAATATGCAGTTTAAGTGAATCGGCGGTCAAGACCTTGGGGCAAAGGTTACATCATTAAAGTTGTGTTACCTTCCCCAAGCTGCGATATTGTTTATGGAGACAACTTCTTCAGCCTGATCCTGTTATGACAGACACTTCCACATTGCGCCTATTGGTGGACAGATTCTTCATATCTCTATTCTAGAGAAATCATGTTGTTTAAGCTACTGAGCATGGGACATGCCCGACTCTAGGCAAATACTATATTTTCTGACATATGTTGTTGTTTCAGGTTTTCCTCAGTCTTTCAATCTCTCTCTATCTCTACAAATTATAAATTATTTTGGCCATCGTCTTCGTCTCTGACCTCACACTTTAGGGGGCATCTGTTACAGGTCAAAATACCTCCTCATCAGCTCAGAGGGGAAGACAAATATGGAAGAAGTACAAAGACCTAAATTAAACCTATTTCTGCCAGGGTAACGCATATATAGAACAGAACAAGAGCGTTATAACGCAGGCAAGCAATACATTTGCCGCGTTAGTAGCTAGGGCAACGCTCTGTTTACACTGGATGGTCGCGTTACCCGTGTTTTAAGTTTGAATTGGGAAAAGAGCGCGGAGAAAGATTTGAATCTCCGACTTTCCCTCACGAAGGAGTCAGTGCACAAAGGAAACTGCAGAAGCACCAGTTCATTATTGGTCATTGCCATAGAAGACTGAACTCCAAGAGAGGAAAAAGCATGGAGATCAAGGAAACATCTAAGCCTTTTCCATTCCAAACTAGTGGAAAAGAGAAGGGAAACAATGGCTTTCTCCCTCTCCTATAAGAAGGAGCTGAAGGCTCTTAATTGAAGGTCGAATGATTGCTCAAAATTTCTTGCATACTTGTGGAATAGAGAATAGTGTGACATTGTGAAGGCCAAGAGTCAAAGAGGCTCCTAGAGAGTTTGTTGACTTGGACTTCTTCACTAGAGAGAGAAGAGAGATTGGGAGACTGAGGAGGGCTTGGTACAACCGATGGTTGCAATCCTCCTTCTTTCAAAATCAATAGAACTATGTTCGTTTTGTCCATTCAATGGTTGATGTTATATTGTTGTTTCAATATTTTCTTAGTATGATATGAATGGCTCAGATGTGTATAATCTAGATGTTTATTGTTGATTTAATTGATAGAATACTTGTTATATTAGAAATTACGTGGGTGCTTTGACTGATTGCAGGTCTCGGATTTGGAGCCAGCGAAGAAGGACTCTTACTTTGCTGCACAGCGTTCTCCAAGAGATTACAAAACCGTCAAAGAGGTAATTCTCTATTTGTATTCCTTCAAGTTATTTCAAGCTAATATGAACATACTCATGCCATCTTTGTGAACAGCATAGCTAATCTGACTGTCTGCCTCGGGCACCGGAAAGCCCTGAGAGGGATCCACGAAAACTAACCACCCAAGCAGTTTACCCTATAGCACTCCTGTATTACTTTTTTTATGATTCTTACAATGCTCTTGTTTGATGATTCAGCAAGACCATTACCTTGCGGATAGTAGGTTGTAGAGTGTCCAAGAGTGATGTGATATTGATGGCAGAAATTAATCATTTTCTTGGACTTAAATGCTTGAGCATTATCTATTATAATCTTCATGGGACAGCCAAATCTTGACAATATATTATTCTCTAAGAAATAAATAATTACAGAGTCATTAGCTTGCCTGGTTGGTATCGCTTCTATCCATTTGGAGAAGTAGTCCATTGTTGTAAGAATCCAGCGATGTTGCCTTGATGAATATGGATGTATCTCTCCAATAAATTCTAACCCCCATTTCTGAAATGGAGCTTCAACATAAATAGGAACCAAAGGTAGAGGTACAAGCTTTCTTCTTCCTTCAAAAATTTGACACTCATGACATGCAGCGATCTTTTTGTAAATGTATTTAAATATTTTTGGCCAAAAGTATCCAGCTCTTAGGATCTTGTTTGTTGTAGCTTTCCGATAATTGTGTCCTCCGCAATCACCTTTATGGAACTCATTATTTATCTTTTCAGCCTCTTCTTCAAGCAAACAATTCAGCAAAATTCCTCCTGCATCTTTCCAAAATAGATTTTTGTCATAAACAAAATATCGCAATGATTTTCGCTTAACAAACTTTGCTTTGGACTTCGTTAGACCAGCGGGAGCTTTATTATGCTATAGGGAAAAAACCACATCCGTATACCACTCTGAAGTAAGAAATTTCTCATCAATTTGGACCAATTCTTCTTCATTTTCAGAAATTTCTGATATTTCTGCATTCAGATTTATGTCAAGACAATCCATATTTGACTGATTCATTAGCTTCTCCAAGCTTTGTCCCTTCACCAACTTCGTTGGTTTAATGTCTATATCATATTCCAGCAATTTGGCGATCCATTTTCCCATTTTTCCATCCGGATCTGCCTGAGTTAGAATGTCCTTTACCACAACACTTGGAACATATGCTATGATGTGCGAATGCAAAACATAAATTCTGAAATCTTTTATAGCTTTCACCAAATCATAGGCCTGCTTCTATAGAATATTATACTTCAGTTCATCATTTGCTAATGTCCTACTAAAGAAAGAAATAGGTTGTTCAATACCTTGCTTTCCTTTTTGTAGAAAAACTCCAACAATTGTGTTTTCGGAAGCAAATATAAAAACCAGAAATTCTTTGGAAAAATCTGGACTGATGAGCATCAGTGCTTGTGTGAGTGCCTTCTTGATTTCTTCAAAATATTTCCTTGCTTCAGCTATCCATTTAATGTCCACTCCTTTCTTTAGCATCCTTGTTATATCTTTGACAATCTCAACAAAGTTAGGAATGAAGCATCTAACAAAATTCACTTTCCCAAGAAAAGATTGAATCTCTTTCCTACTTCTTTGCAAATCTACCTTTTGAATTGCATTGAATCTATTAGGATCAATCCTAATTCCTTCTTCAGAAATAATATAACCAAGTAATTTTCCTGATGTTAAAGCAAAGATGCTTTTAGTAGGATTGAGAGAGATACCAAACCTTCTACATTTCAGCAGAATTTTTTCTAGGTGTTTCAAATGATCTTCTTCTTTCTTTGAGTAGAATGTGATATCATCAAGATAAACAACCATTGATCTACCTTTTCTTCAGAAAAATCAATTTCCATTGCTCTTTGGAAAGTGGCTCCTACATTCATGAGACTAAAGGGCATTTTGGCATACATGAATGTACCCCATGGTGTCGTGAAGGTTGTTTTTTCTTGATCATCTGGATGCACAAGAATCTGATTGTAACCTGAAAATCCATCAAGCATAGAATCCTTTGTGAACCAACAATATTTTGCAGAATTGAATCCATCTTAGGAAGGGGAAAATTATCCTTTAGTGAAGCCTTATTCAAATTTCTAAAATCAATACAAATTCTGATTTCTCCACTCTTCTTTCTGACCGAAACTAAGTTTGCAAGCCAATTTGAAAATCTGATTGGAACAATGATCTTTGCATCAAAGAGTTTCTTAACCTCCTTTTCAATCAAAGGCATGAGAAGAGGATTAATTCTCCTGAATTTCTACTTGAAAGGCTTCTCGTTTTCCTTGATAGGAATAGTATGCTGAATAATGGAAGGATCATATTGTTTTAAATCAAAATAACTCCAAGAAAAAACATCCATAAACCTTCTCATCATCTCAAGATATTTGGATTTCACATCAGCTAAAAGAAGCTTTGAAATTTTTATCATTTTAGGCAAAGCTAATGTACCAAGATTACAACTCTCTACTTCCTCTTCATCAGCTTGCAATTTTGGTGCTTTAAAAACATCATTTTGATCAAAAAGCTTCTCAAGAGGAATAAGACCCTTTGGTATTGACTTATTCTTTAATTGGAAAACTTCAGAATTTTCTTTAGGCTCAACAAGCATATTTTGCTAATCTACATATGTATTTTCAAATTCTTCTTTCAGCTCAATAAAATTATTTACCTGTTGATCATCTTCAAAAACTTGCCAATTTATGATATTGTCCGGTATAACTGGTCTATGACAAATTTCAATCTCATATTTTTCATTTGAGTGCATAGGAATAATGAACAGGCTTGCGGAAATAGCAAGGGAATCAACAATAGAATTTTGATCTCTAGTTTTGACTATGAAGGAATGAGACTGAAAGTTTTCCAACAAGTCTAAAACTAAATTTTTGTAATCCCTCATTCTTACATCCTTCATTTGATAGAAACCTTCAACTTGTCTAATAACCAATTCAAAATCTCCAAAAACAGAAATATTTCGAGCCTTCATATTTTTCAAAAAATCTAGACCCAAAATCAAAGATTCATATTCAGCCATGTTGTTTGTGCAATCAAAATTCAATTTGTAAGAGTAAAACTTACTCTCATCATTTGGATTTGTAATCCAACTCCCTGATCCTGCCCCTTCTTTTCCTGCTGATCCATCAAAGTACAATGACCACCATTCTTCCATCTCTTCGTCATTTACTTGTCGATTTTATGCATGTTGATTTTCTGTGTTGATTTTCTGAATGTTGATTTTCTGCTCTTATTTCTTCCTCAACACTATCAGTTGATTCATTGAAAAGAATGGCAGATCCAAGCTCAGTATCAAAAGCATAAATAGAAAAATTCTAAGTTTTATATTTACTGCTTACCATGTAGGCCATTCTATTCTCTTGATACAACCTCCTTTGCTCACCAAAAACAGGAATTGTGGCATAGGAAAGATCCATCTGCATTTTTTCCTTTAATTTTCACTGCCCATGATCTAGACAATAGCATACCAAAATTTGGAGGAACATCAACTACAACAATATCCATAACAACTATATTTGTTGGAATTTGTGTGAGGCCAACAACAACATCCTTGATTAGACCAATACATTGAACCCTCTTGGAATCAAAAGAAAAAAAATCCTTATATGGTCTTGTGATTTGCAATCCCATTCTCTCCATGATAACCTTGGGCATAAGGTTATGAGAAGCTCCTTAATCTAACATAGCATTATGCAAAGTCATATCATGAATACTAATGCTTACATAAAAAGGAGGAAACTCTTCATTTTGATCATCTTCTAACCTTGGACCCAAATATATAGTAGGATTATCTTCTTGGACATTCAAGATATCAGCAGCCTCTGGTTGTGAATTCAACATCTTAAATATCTTGCTTCTATATTCATTCACCTTGAGAATTTCACTGAAAGGGACTGATATTTTAATCTTTGAAATTTCATTCTCAAGGTTGAAAACAGAAACAGACTTTTCAGCATCTTTGACAAGAGGAGGAATTTGAGTGTCTTTCTTACCAAGTGGAATATCCTTTTTACCTTCAGCCACCTTTGGAGTATCATTCTTAGCTTCAGTAGCCTTTGGATCATCTTTGTTGGGCTGTGCTTTGTTTGAAATGATAGGCACATTTCTATTTCTAAGATTATATTGCTTTTTCATCTCGAAAATAGCATGTTGATACCCTTTAAAATAATCTGATGGTTCTTCTCCTTGATTAGCCAAATCTGACTCATCATGCTCTTCTTTATTCAAGAAGATTCCTAACATTTCTTCGTCAAGACAATGGATGTATTCTTCAGGAATCTCAGGCTCATCTTCTTCATCTACCAAATTTTGCTTAAAAGGAGGTCTCACTAGATGGTCAGTTTATTGATTTTTGTTCTCTCTCGGCCTTTGTTGATTTTGAGGTCTCCTAAACTGTGGATTTCTGAATTGAGGTTCATGTTGTACAGGAGGAGCAGAAGTGTTACCAAGAGCTAACCTATCCATCAACTTCTCCATGGTTTTCATCATTGAATCAAATTTGTCTTCGGAAGTTGAGGTGGATGGTTTCTCTTCTTCTTTCAACTTGGTTTTTCCCATTTTTTACTTTTTAGCAGCTATCATGTTTACCTCAACCTTAACTGAATCACTCTACATTTCAACAAGTGTAGGTGACTCTATTTCCCTCAACAAGATAGAAAATTCATAATCAAATGCTTCAGCATATCTCATTTGTGCTAAGGCTTCTGGAGGTTGCAAATGGGCTGGAATTGAGTCAAAAACTTTATTAAATCTCTTTGAAAAATTTTGGACAGATTCACCAACTGCCCTTCTAAGGCTGTTGTATTCAATGAGTGCTTGGACTGGATTGGTTCTATTACCCCATTTTCTTAGGAATTTATCTTCAAAATCATTCCAAGTTCTAATGTTTCCCGGTGCAAGAGCCTTAAACCATTTTCTAACTTCACCAATAAAACTCTGTGCAAATAACCTTAGCTTCACATCCTCATCATCAACTTCTTCCCTATCTATAAAATCATTGAATCTATCTACAAATTCCTCTACTGAAATTTCCTCATCACTACCCCAAGTAGGAATTCTAGCATCATATTTACTACGAAGGTCATGCAAAACAGCAGGAAGTGAAAGTGGTGCATACCTAGCAGGAGCAGCCATGACTGGAGGATGAACAATGGTTGTAGGAGGAGAAGAGAAGATGAGGAACTGATATGAGGAGGATTGTTTGGTTTTTTTAAGCGACTGAAAATAGAACTCCAATTTGGAAGGGGTAAACCAGCTTTGGATTTCAACAAGACTTTGCAATATTCCTTTTCAGGAATTTCAGCAATATCTCCAATGAGGACGATGTATAAGAAAACCAGTGAAATAATAACGCATTCTAGGGCTTGGATCCTCTAAAATATGTTGTATGTAGCTTAAATATAGAATGGAATCATAAACAAATAACTATAGCTACATTAAACAGATCTCCCCAACTCAAATATGCTAAAAAGCATCACAACCCCAGTACATCATAAAATAGAAATGTCGGAGGCAGCAACAGCGCTATTTTTATTATGAAAACTATAGTAATATATGGAATAACATATATCTGGAGCTTTCATTCATTATAAGATCAGTAGTGAGAGGATTGACCTCTTTTACAAACACATTAGGACCCCCCGGCAAGGGTTTCCGGCAAAATAGCAACACAAGATACAACACTGTAGGAAATAACGTTGTACCCAGCAACTCTGTATTGAGAAATATCTGATATGCTCAAAAAGGGACACACAATACAAGAATTGGCTCAAGGCCTCCCTCAATAGAACTCTTGGAGTGGAAATCACCTCCTCCTCTTCTAAAATAAGCACAATTGGATAGATACAACCCTAACTACTGCAGCTACTGCGGGACTCACTAGAAGTGACTGCGCTGTCAAGGTTAGAGGATGGATTTATTCAATATAGTTGATGAGAATGGAACTCAAGACCTCCTCCTTGGATCTCCCAATCAGCTACAACAATAATGAAACTATAATTCCCGCATGAGAACTCTTGCACTAAACAGTGTTGCAACTCTGACTAAACAGCTGAAGCTTGCAATCAGTCATAAGACTGAAACAAGAAGTATGAATGAATGAATCCTCTTGCTGCTATTCCTTCCTTTCTATCCTAAGTGAGCTCCTCCATCCCGGGCCCCACTCATTGGTGATGTAGCTTCCTTGAGAAGTTTCCTCCTTTAAAACTGTGCTTCCTTAGTGGCTTTCCCTCCCTTGTGACAGTGTTGTTGACTTGGTCAACTATAGCTAGCTCCTTGATTTTTCTCCTCTTCACACTTAAGAGGCTTTATTTTGTCCTCCTACCTCAATCCCCTTTCACAATGGGATAGATTTTACTGTGTTTCTTACTTCTTATTTCAAAAATGGAGCAATTATAATGTTCCAAGTGGAAATGGCTAATTGGGAACATTACAGTCCTCCCCACTCAAAATTTTCTTGCCCAAAAGCAACAGTAAATAAGGATGCTACAAGATCTTCTCTCCCTCCCAAGTGGCATCCTCATCTGGTAGATTCCTCCCATGTTGGAATCCAATAGGAGGAAGTTCCATGTTGGAAACTACATTCCTCCCAATGGCCTTCTTGAGGTAAGATACATGGAATATATTGTGGATCTTGCTCCCCTTAGGAAGGTCCAACTCATATGCTACCTTTTCGATACATCTGTTCACCTTGTATGGCCCATAGAACTGGGGTTTGAGCTTTTCAGCTCCCTTTACCTTGAGTGTGGACTGTTTGTAAGGCTGAAGGCGTAGGTAGACAAGATCTCCCACCTCAAACTGTCTCTCTATCCGACCACGGTCTGCATACATCTTCTACTGGTTCTGAGAAGTAGCAATGTTATATTTGAGTGCCCTGAGTATGTCCTAGTTCTCTTGAATCCAATCCCTTGCCCTTGGAGCTTTAATTTCCCCAAACATAACATCAGCAAATGAAAGTGCCTCATATCCATACAAGGCCTGGAAGGGAGTTATGCCAATAGAGATGTGGTGAGTAGTGTTGTAACAATACTCCCCCAAGTGGAGCCAACGCAACCAAACTTTATGCTGCCCTGCCACATAGTTCCTCAAGTAGCCTTCTAGCCACTTGTTCACTATCTCAATCTGCCCATCAGTTTGGGGGTGATAGCTGGTGCTGGGGGTCAAATCAATCCCCACTAATCAGAAAATTTCCTGCCAAAAGCCACCCATGAAGTGGTTGTCCCGATCACTCACTATGGTCCTAGGGAGACCATGGAGTCTAAATACATCTCTGAAGAAGAGCTCAGCTACCTATGAAGCAGTATAATGTGTAGAAATGGCAAAGAAATGAGAGTACTTTATTAGTCTATCAACAACAACAAAGATACAGTCCTTACCCTGCACTGTCGGTAAGCCAGTGATGAAGTCCATAGAGATACTTTCCCACTTCCCATCTGGAATAGGTAGCGGCTGTAACAACCCAACAGGATAAGTGTGCTCTCCCTTATTCTGTTGGAAAGTGGTGCATTCCTTGGCATGCCGGAGAACATCCTCCTTGAGACCCTTCCATGATAATCTCTCCCTGATATATCTGTAAGTTTTTGTGAAACCTTGATGCCCGGCAAGTGGTGAATCATGTGAGGCCAATAAGATCTTCTCCTTGATGCCCGACAAGTGGTGAATCATAAGCCTGGATTTTTCTCACCCACTTCTATTTTCTTTCCTGAAGCTGCCTCTATTCAAGAAAGAATCTAAGGCTGTTGTGATCAGTCTTCACCTTGAACTTATTCCCCACCAAATATTCCGGAATTTGGATAATGCATGCATGATAGCCAACATTTATTTATCATAGATGGGGTATAGCCTCTCATGAGGGAGCAACTTCCTGCTCTCAAAGGCTATAGGATGCCCTCCTTGCATCAAGACTGCCCCAATACTTTCACCTGATGCATCACATTAGAGCACAAAAGGTTGAGAAAACTCAGGTAAAATCAAAACAAGACAACTACTCATTACCTCTTTGAGCTTATCAAAATCTCTCTGCACTGTAGATGTCCAATGGAAAGCCCCCTTCTTTGTCAAATCTGTAAGTGGTGCTGCTAATTGTGAAAACCCTTTCACAAACTTCCGGTAATAAGTGCATATTCCCACAAACCATCTGAGTTCTGTAACATTCCTAGGTTCAAGAAAATCTCTGATAGCTTGAATCTTCTCCTCATGTACCCTCACTCCATCCACTTCTATGATATGCCCCAAATACAACATCTCTGTGAGGCCAAATTCACATTTGGAGAGCTTGGCATAGAATTGCTACTCCTTGAGGATATGTAAGACTGTCTCAATATGCTGCAAGTGCTCCTCCCCAGTGCGGCTGTAGATCAGAATATCATCAAAGAAGACCAATAAAAACTTTCGCAAGTGACCCCGGAAGATATGGTTCATACAAGATTGGAAATTTGTGGGAGAATTAGTCAATCCAAATGGCATTACTAGAAACTCAAAATGCCCATAGTGACACCTGAATGTTGTCTTGGGGATATCTTGCTCCCTCACCTTGATTTGATGGTACCCGGACCTCAAATCAATCTTGGAGAAATATTTGGATCCCCTCAGCTCATCCATGAGTTCATCAATCCTGGGTATAGGGTACATGTTCTTCAAATTCTTCTTGTTCAAGGCCCTATAATCAATTCACATCCTCAATGTTCCATCTTTCTTCTTTACCAAAACCACCGAGGAAGCAAAAGGACTAATACTAGGCCGAATGTGCCCTAGTGCTAGCAGCTCTTGGATAGCTCTTTCAATCTCATCCCTATAGGTCTTGGGATGTCCATAAGGAGTGGTGATCACTGCCTGGACCCATTTTTCCAACTCAATGGTGTGTTCAAACCCTCGGTTAGGAGGTCTCCCTGGTGGGATATTCCCAAATATTGTAGAGTACCGGTCCAAAAGAGATTAAACCTATGGATGCATCAGTGAGTCCTTTCCCTTCACCTCTGATATATGCAACTCCACTACCCATGCAACATCTCTTATACGCAGATCTGCCTCCATCCTATGTGTTGAAACAACCTTAGGGGGATATGTGTTCATACCCTTGATCTTTTGTTGCTGGCCATCCTCCCCTCTAGTCCATTCCATCTCCAAAGTCCTCCAGTCAATGGTAACTCTCCCAAGAGTGACTAACCATTGGACTCCCAATATGACATTGGTGTCTGTAATATCTACCACAAAGAAGTGGTCTGTCAAGGTATAGGTACCCATAGTAATGGTCAGCGCTGGAACATACTTGGTACATTGCAGAGTCATGGCCCCTAGGACCAAAACTGAAAATCCCTCAAACTCCTCCATGGGAATTACTCTCTTGTGTACCAGCTGTGAATCAATGAAATTATGAGTGGCTCCACTATCTATCAATACATAAACTCTTTTCCCCATGATGGTGCCTCTCACTCTTAAGGTTAGATACTTTGGGACCCCTCTTAACGCTGCAACAGCTCCTCCTCTTGGAGCAAAGTATTTTATGGGTTGTACAGTGCTGGAATCCTTCTTGGAGAAAGTCTTGATAGGATGTGCTTCCCCTATAACACATTTCTCCTCCAATTCCTGAACAGGGATTGTCTCCCTTGGCCTTGAGTGGGTCTTCTGCTGTAAAAAGGTTCTTGCCCTGGGCAAGATGTGTTGTAGATCTCTAGCTTTCTCCACATCTTCAAGGAGTGTAGTTGGTTTGGTAGACTTGACCAACCCTTGTAATGGTTCAGCCATCCCATTAAAAAATATGCATACCTTCCTGATCATAGTGAGGTTAGATACCATCACTGAAAGCTGCAGATACTCAGTGATATAATCCTCAAGATCTCCCTCCTACTTGAGCTTGGTTATCTTGGCAAAGTGGGCTTCCAGGTCCCTTGGATCAAACCTCTCCACTAGCTTCTTGGTGAAAGCTGAGTATGAAGTGATATGATGATGCCCAAGTGTGGTCAGTCCATAAAACCACCAATCTTGAGCTTCCCCTTCTAGGTGTAATGCAGCTATCTTGATAGCTTCTGTCTCAGAAACATTGTGGAGCTGGAAGTATGTGTCCAGCTTCTCTACCCGTGCCTTTGTTGTGTACTTAGGTGTCCCATAAAATGTGGGCAAGAAGAACCCTACCATACTGTGTTGTAGGGCTGATCTCTACATCAAGTTATCCACCCTTTGAGGAGGATCATTCCTCCTTCCATCCTTGATACGGAAAAACTCCTGAAAGCTCAGGTGCTCATTGAACCTTTGAGACTGGAGCTCATATTCTTCAAAATATTCCCCTAGAGAACCCTCCTTATCTCCTTCAGTTAAAAATGAAGGCATGGTGGATTTTTGTGATGTATTTGAACGTCCCATGCCATTTTCAGTGCTGGTGCTTGCCTTATGGCAAAACCCTAAAGAGTCTTCTTCCTACCTCATCTCCCTAAGATCCCTTGCAATGTTCTGCAGGGTTTGAAGTACGAGCCTTGAGATGTCTTCCTTATCCATGTTGAAGATAAATCTCCCCCCACAAGCTGAGCCAAGAGCAGAGCTCTGATACCACCGTAATATTCCTTTTCAGGAATTTCAGCAATATCTCCAATGAGGACGCTATATAAGAAAACAAGTGCAAGATTAACGCAGTCCAAGGCTTGGATCCTCTAAAGTATGTTTTATGTAGCTTAAATATAGAATTTCATTAGAAACAAATAACTCTAGCTGCATTAAACAGATCTCCCCAACTCAAATATGCTAAAAAGCATCACAACCCTAGTACATCATAAAATAGAAATGTCGGAGGCAACAACAGCATTATTTTATTCATTATAAAATCATAAATGAGAGGATTTACCTCTTTTACAAACACATTAGGACCTAGTCCTGATGATGAACCACACTGGTTGGTTCGAAACGCGTCGACTTTCTTCATGATAATGTGATTATTACTGAAATATTTCTTTAATTTATTGATGGATCACAGAAGCCAAAAATCTATTAACATTAGGACCCCCCGACAAGGGTTTCCGGAAAAATAGCAACACAAGATACAGCACTGCAGGAAATAATGTTGTACCCAGCAACTCTGTATTTATAAATATCTGATACGCTCAAAAAGGGACACACAATACAAGAATTGGCTTAAGGCCTCCCTCTATAGAACTCCTGGAGTGGAAATCACCTCCTCCTCTTCTGAAATAAGCACAATTGGATAGATACAACCCCAGCTACTGTAGCTACTGCAGAAATAACGCACTCACTGGAAGTGACTATGCTGTCAAGGTTAGAGGATGGCTTTCCTCAAGATAGTTGATGAGAATGGAACTCAAGACCTCCTCCCTTGATCTCCCAATCAGCTACAACAATAATGAAACTAGAATTCTCGCATGAGAACTCTTGCACTAAAAAATGTTTCAACTCTGGCTAAATAGCTAAAGCTTCCAATCAGTCATAAGACTGAAACAAGAAGTATGAATGAATGATTCCTCTTGCTTCTATTCCTTCCTTTTTATCCTAAGTGATCTTCTCCATCCCGAGCCCCACTCATTGGTGATGTAGCTTCCTTGAGAAGTTTCCTCCTTCAAAACTGTGTTGCCCTACTGAATTTCCCTCCCTTGTGATAGCGTTGTTGACTTGGTCAACTATAGCTAGTTTCTTGCTTTTGCTCTTCTTCACACTTAAGAGGATTTATTTTATCCTCCTACCTCAATCCCCTTTCACACTAGGATAGATTTTATTGTGTTTCTTACTTCTTATTTCAAAAATTGAGCAATTATAATGTTCCAAGTAGCAATGGCTAATTGGGAACATTACAGACTTCAAAAGGATCATTTTCTTTGAGTTTATCTAAAGACTCTTTTTCTAGCAGTAGTTCAGAGATAACAGCTTCCCAAAACTCTTCCTTGTCTTCTTGTGTCTAAAGTGTTAATTCATGTTTTTTGCAAGTCTAAGATAAGATCAATGAGTTATTTTTCACTTTCAGATCTAAACAACACTTCATGAATCTTGTCATCAACTTTCTTATCTTCAGGACTTCTTAATTTTTCATAGGACAAAAATTCCGAATGGGATGGAGTACCTGATATTTCTGAAATTCTTTGACTTTTTGAAATAGTGTTTGGATTGTCCACAACGGTAGGTGGATTGGGATCAGGATTGATCCGTGTGTATCACCTTCTTGAAGCCACCTTTAAACTTTGAAAAATGTATGGAGACACCAAGGTATATTTCATCCTCGAAAAACTTTCTGAGCTTCTACTACCTTAATAATTTTAGCTTATTGATTTTGGGAATGAGTAATCTTCAAGCTCCCAGCAGACGCACCAAAATGTTAGCTCAAAATCAGACCCTAATAGGCTGCTAGTCAAGGAGACCCTGAGTAACTATTTCAAACAAAACTTTTAGTTGAGGCTTAGCCTCCTCAACCTGAGAGGGCTCTCTCAATAGGTTAATGATTTGCAAATAAAGATAAGATGGCTAACTCTGTGAATAAACTGAATACAGTGAATAATTTGTTGTAATACTAATCAACAAACATCTATTGGGTAAATGGATTCAATGTGCTTTCACAAAACCTAAAGATCAATTTCATATGGAAGTCAGGGCATTTCAGGGTTTAGATGCATCAATAGAACAGTAAGACAGAGAATAAACACAGGTCATGAACATATGAAGGAAGTTAGAGCACCTTCAGTGAATTATAAGCAACATAAATTCATGCCACTGCAATTAATTTAAAGAGAAACATCATGAGACAATCAAACATCCATAACCCCTTCTAAACCCTGAGTGATGAAACAAAACTCTCTATATTAAGATAAAAAAACACAGTTCTCTGATATCACAAAAAGTATGCTTATTCAATGAAAATTCCAACCCTCTACAATTCGATTTCTTCCCTCTTATAGAGTGGTCATTACATCCTTGGATTCCTTCCAAACATTTGAGAATAAATTCGAATTTGACACATATCAACTTCTAAACAAACTTCATTTACAAACTGACCGTAAAACTGTCTGTTTTACAGTCCTAATACAACTAGGACTAAAACACTATTTATTATATCTTAACAACCTTTAACAACCTTATCTAATCTTTTAAAACTATGCTTGATAGCTAGACTTCGACCATCATGTTGCTCATCTTGCTGTTGTTAGACCCATCAACCTACTTCTTATCTATTCCTGCAAAATAGGAGCATGTTTCCTGTATAATAGTTGAATGCTTCATTTATGTCCATTCGAATCAATTGTTGAAGAACTGGTGCTTAAAACATGTAGAAAATGTCTTATGACTTTCACTTGAATTTGACCTTCCAGCTGTGCAAATCTCAATCTCCAAAATGGTGCAACAACTGTCAATACTACTGCGCTACGAAACTGTTGAGTCTGTTGCTTTCGTAGCGTAGACCTTTTCTTTTTAAATCATACTTAAAACCCCCATTTTATATGTGCCAACCCTCTATATCTTCATTTGTATTCTTCATATACCTCCCACCAACATCAAAGCCCAACACAAAACCCTTCTCACCTTTGAAAATTTGCAAAAATCTTTCAAACTGCATCCTACAGCAGTTTCGTAGCGCGCTACGAAATTGTTGTGTGTCACCTTTAGTAGTTTCGTAGCGCGCTACGAAACTGCTGAGTCTTCACTTTTCATAGCTTCTTTCCAAAAATTTGGTTTTCAACCCCCCTTTAATACTATATTTTTAGGTGTATATCAACCTTCATAACCCATAACATCATCTTTAAACAGCTCCAAAAATGAGATATATTCATATAACCTCAAAAATTTGTTAAAGGATGACACTTATTGTTTGCACTTATTTTAGCTGTGGCTAATTTTCGAATTGTGCTAGCTGTATTTCCAAGTCTTCTACTCTCCTCTTAATATTTATATTATTTTCCCTTAGCTTGGTATTGACCATCCTAATGAATTTTTCTTCTTTGATTGCAGGTAGGGTTCATATGAAGAATTGAGCTTGACTATCAATTAATTCATGGTTTGGATTTTTCTCCAACTCCCATAGTCCTTTCATCCTTTCAAAGTTTTCCCTTTCTTCTGCATGCACTCTCCCCTTTTTCTTCAACTTATCAATCTCATTATTTTCCAATCTGAGTTTGTATTTGACATCTTCATAGCTGCTCTTTTCCTTATGAATATTGAAAACTCTATTTCTATCTTCTTCAGGCATTGAAAAAGATATATTTGTGGTTTCTTCAAAAACATTAGCACTTTCACCTCCTGTTTGATCTTTCTCTATGTCTGACTGCTTCGACTTCTTGGAGTGCCTAGTTGAGGGTTTTCTGGGTTTAAAGATAAACTCTGCCACATCATCCTGAAAATCTAACCTTTTGGATGTCTTCAATTTCGTTGATTTGCTGCCACCTGTATCCATTTTGATGAAGTTTGTTTGCACTAGGGGAGACTCTGTAATGTCAATAGCTTGAATTATATCATTCAAATTACCTTTTGACCCCTCTGTAACTTCAGCCTTACCTTTTTCCTTTAACTTTTGACTCCTAGTCAACCTCATTTGATCTGTTTTACTAGTTGATTTCTCTAGAATTGTCTCCTTAACCAGAGTTTTCTTCTTCTGTGTGGATTTAGGAGTATCTTGGATTTTCAATGTTGTTCCTATCATTGGTTCTTTAACTTGTTTTCGAGGCTTGAGCTTAAAAAATATTCTTGACTTTGTTTCTACAGGGGCAGTAATCTTTGATGGAGTTTTCTCTTTAGCTTGAGGACTAACACCTATTCCTTCAATCCCAATTCTACTCAAAAAGAGGAATTCAGCCTAATCTATGTTTGCTTTCTATAGCTCATGTAAGACTATTAACTTAACTAAGCCATGGTGAAATAATGAGGTTTCACATGTCTCAACTTTCATTTGTACCTTATCAAACATCTTAGCCAAACTTTTGAAAAGATAAAAAGGTAAATCTAGAGATATTATCCCTGTGAAATGAAGCAAAAGTTTAAAGTGATAGGTATACACCTTGTGGTATCTCCCCTCGCAGGTGAAGTACCTCTGAATATTGTAGAGAAAATTGGAAAATGTATCTTGGACATATTTTCTTGGCACAGCCTTGTTCAAGTCAGCCTCTGAAAACTCTAGTTTTAGAAAGATTTTGCAGGGTACCATGTCAAACTTGAAATTTTTTAACCACCTGTCTTCTCCTCTCGGAATTTTTGTAATTGCTGATATCACTTCAGGGGAAATTGGTAAATTTAGGAATCCAATCCTTGAGTTTGAACCTATGAAGTTTGTGGCAAATTCTTTGGTGACTTTAGTGTGCCCTCCTTGAAGTTTTTCACAAAACCTCTAGCAACCTACTTTCTTAAAGGCTTCTTCAACTGACTTGTCTTTTGTAAGGGCTTCTACACCTTCAAGTTCTTTTCTTAGGCAATGACCATACCTATGACTCCTTCTTTCTTCAGCCATTATCTTCTTTAAAACCTTGTATCTTCAGAAATCTATGAGAATCCCTCTTAAAACCCTACGTCTTTAGCAAATTAGCAAATTACAATCAGACTGTTGAATGAACTGGCTCACTTGATAAATGAGTTCAGCCTCGCTTGATAAGAATTCTGCCTCGCTTGAATAGCAATCCTACTTCCACCAGCAATGAATTTCAAATTCACTTGATAGAAAATTTTGAAAATACTGTTGAATGAGCAGCCTCGCTTGATAAATGAGTTTCAGTTCTGCCTCGCTTGAAATATAGTTTCAGTTAACTCTGGTCTTTCACCACTAATTTCTTCTCCAAAACATAAACATGCATGCACTATTTGTCTTGAATGAGACAAATGAAGTCGATAACATCCAACTGTTTTCAAATTTGAAAGTACCAATGAAAATCTGGCCCCTAATCGATGACAAATGACCCCTAATAATTATAATAAATGGTTTCATGCGTGAATGAGAACTCGTGAATGACAACTAATGATGAAAAATTTAACTATATTTGACAGATGTGACAGCTCAGACACAAAACTGAGAATCCCCGATTTCGTAGTGCATGATTTGCAAATTCTGTTTTTTGAGCTACGAAATCACCAGCATTTTCGTAGCGCAAAATCAAATTTTTACATTGAGCACGCTACGAAAACGTGGTTTTGTGGCTTATTCATCAAATATTTGAAAAAAAACTTTAAATATGGGTTTCAAAACAGATCTTTGAAGAGTGAAACAAGGTTTTTGAACATTGTTTGGTGATGGAATGAGACCTTTAACTCATGAACTAGACCTTAAAAAATATAAAAATGACTCTAACCCTATCTTAGCATTATGACTTAGGAACAAGTGTAACTAACCAAGTTTTAGAAAAAAATTTATAGTGATAACATCCTCCATAAAAATTGACCAAGTGACAAGTGATTTACAAGAAAAAACCATCGATAACATACAAACTGATTGGGCTCTAAATATAAAGTTGCAATGTGTACCTTTTATGTGTATTGCACATTATGGAGATCAAAATATTGCTCCATCTGTAGTATCCATGTTACCGGATCCTTGCCATCAAACTTCCTCATATCTATATTTGGAATGTGGTGGGTCTTAAACCAAAAATTGGAGTCTCTAAAATCATCATTCATATTCTTTTTGTTCTCCTGATGATTTTCATGGAATACCTTTTCGCCATTAGGAAGCCTTTCTTGTAGTAACTTTTTCAAACCTTCCATGTCTAGTTTTAAACCATTCATGTTGCCTTTTATTTCAGATTCTAAGCCATCCATGTCCCCTTTTAAACCCTTAATTTCACCTTTTATTTCTTCCTTTATTCCATCCATGTCATCTTTGGTTTCTCTTTTTGAAATTGAAATTTGTTGCACTTGGTCCCTTTGTGTTGATATATCATGTTGCAATTCTTCCTCTTCATGCGTCATAGTATAGATTTATGATGGCTTAATGGGTGTATAATTATTATTTTTTTGAGGAATTTTATAACCAAATACTAATATTTATGCTTTATTATGCCCCTTGAATCACTTCAAACAAATTTTTCAAACAAGACTTACGAAAATTTTAAAAAATGCACACGTTTTTCTTACTTTTTAGGATCTCTATATTGAAACTGTTGTATCTACGTGATTTCAAATCTTGAAGATCTAAAATTTAGTGTTTTTTTAGCCCTATGATTCTTCTTTCCAATGCCATAAGTCGGGCCAAATTTTGATTCTTCAATATAAAGTTATGCCAAATCTCCCACAATGACCTGATTATGGATTGGTTCAGTAGAGAAAATTTGTAAGGGATACCATGTCTCATTTTTTAAACATTAGGCTCTGAACTTGATACATTTAAAACTAATTTTCGACTAATTTCATCCTATTTTTACATAATTCAAATCAGATTCCTAAAACTAAATTTATGACGATTTTCCCTCGGTCACTTGTTTGTGATGAACTTCTGGAGCCTACAAAAACCCTAACTTCCTCAAATCATATCTCTGAAAATATAGCGAACCAAGGTCTAGAATTCATACATGATGTTCACTATTATTTCAAATCCACGTGGTTTCAATTTCATCTTCAGTGAAGCTTCTTAGAAAAAACTTTATAGCAAAAATTCCAAGAAGAATTGTTTGCAGTAGAGAAACCCCAGAATCCAAAGCTCTGATTCCAAATGTTCTACAACCAACTCACAAAATAGAAGAAAATATAGATCAACCACTTAAAAATTATCCTCTTTGATGGGGAAACCTCCTTTACATTACATAAATGAAAAATTCTTGGATGATTCAAATGAAAAAACCTCCTTTCTATATATATGAGACAAAGGGGTCACAATATAATCAGAGTCGACATAACAATAATAATGTAAGGCCATAAAAATAATAATAACGGGCCTCTATGGGGCACAATAATAACAATATGGGGACTACATGGGCACAAAATTAACAATAAAGGGGCTACACTAAAAAAACAATAAGGGGACACACTAGTATTATAGGGACCTAACGAAAAATCCTCTACATTCCTTGTGCACATATGGAATAATTCGACTTGGAATTTCCTAGAAGGTTCTATACTAACTGAAAAAAAGTTGAATTGGGTTTAAATATTCCTCTAGTGGGTGTGAACACCTTTATTTCACAAGTAATGATGATAGTGACTTGACTTTGTCAACTTTGTGCACCTTTGATCCCAGTGCAAAAGTGAATTTCACCCTTCATGTTTTATATTCTTCATATTAGAGTTGAGTGAGGTTGATGAAGTTAGTATGTGAGTGAGAAGGTTGCATAGAATAAGAGAATTCTTCAGACCTAGTTGAGATTAGAGATATATTGTGCATCAGTGAAAATGGAAGTAAATGGAGCAGATTTTTGAAGTAGAGATATCAGCATTCAAATTAGAATTAAGGTTGTTGTAGCAGAGATTTTATATGGAGTGGAGTTTTTTATAGCTTCATATTTGATACTCTCACTATTGTTTTGCATGTGTTACTAGTGCATTTGGAACATAGCCATTGTGTTGTATGTTGTTAATTGTATTATGAATAAATCATATTTTGGAGTGAGGGTTTCATATTATGGTTGAATCTTAGATTTGTTTTATTTATTGGTGAGTATTTTATTCATATTTGATGGTTATATTGTGGCCATTATTTTTCTGATGAGGAGATCATATGATTTTGATGATTTTATTTGATTTATTGATGGTGTCTTGTTGTTGGAGATCATATTGCAAAGTTGAATCGAGTTGAGAAGAAATTCTTAGGATCCAGTGTGAAAAATATATGAAATTAAGTCCACATAGAGTATAGGATTAGTGAATTTATAACTGTGGAGTAGTGATTACGAATTTTCAACGAAAGGAATGGTTTCTCCATCCAATCGGAGTTATATAGTCCAATTGGAGTTAGGCGAGGATCATTGATCATGATGGATTTCAGTGGATGGTGGTCCATAGATCCATGTGAGAACAAAGTCTTATGAGTTGATCACTATAATTGAGCCTCTTGGTTGATTGGTGTTGGCATATAGTATATGATGCCGATTCTACTAGATTATGGGAGTCATCAAATCTATGTAAAAGACATATTTTTCTTAATAGAAGATTCAGAGTAATGTAGCAACAGCAAGGGTGGTTTTTTTTCCCCGTGAAGGGTTTTCCACCAGATATTTTGTGTCTCTTGTGTTGATGTGTTTTTGATGTGTTATTTATTTCTTTTCTCATGGTTATATTTATTTAGCTGCATATATGATTTATGTTTATGAGACAATCTAATGTGTTTATGGTCAACACAAGTGTGATTCAGTAGAGAATTTTTAATTGGTAAAAAAAAATTAAGAAGTCACATACTGATTAACCCCCACCCCCTGCCCCTCTCAGTAGTTCTAATAGGTTTCCAACACTATTTTCATGTTATATTTTCTGCAGGGTTTTTCTAACATTTTGTTGCAAATCTGAAGCATAGACACAACCATCTTCTATTGTTAGGGTTATAAGTCGCGTATAACTTAATTGAAGGGATTTTCGCTCACTTTCAAAAATAATTCATACAAACACTATCCCAATACCTTCTTTATGTATGAAATATATTTGTTCAATATATTTTCATCCCACTAAGGTAAGGAAACTCATCAAATTTCTAAAGGTCATCTTACCCATTATCATACAATTCCTCACTACTACTCAATGTTTCAATAGGTATCATATAATGACACTATCCCTCCATAAAATTGGCCCTATATTATATGTATTCATTTTATTCTTAACCATCACTTGATGAAATTGGTACCACAATCTATCCTCCTCTAGTGACTCAAGTTATTCCAATGTATTGTTCACCAGTTGTAAGTTCTGCCACTATTGATCTTTTTTTATCTTCAAAAATGAAACCTAATATTGAATTGACATGGTAGATTATTTCTTGAATCAAACCTAAAAGGAGTATAGCATGTGGTACACTTACAATTATAAATGGGATTATCCTGTAACTACAACAAAATATGGAAATATCAATAAAATCCACAAGGTCAATGCATGGAATAAAATAAGATTTAGACTAGATGGATTAATGTAGTTTGTTGCATTCATAAGATTGTTGCAATGAATATTTGGTTCAATATATTGGCTTCTTTATTCAAAGTTACTCCTTATTAGGGAGTCATACGTTAGAGATAATGATATAACCATTAAATGGATCTTTAAAAAAATAAAATCACTTAGTGTCATGAATGATGAGAGATAAAATATGGATAGAGAATATAGTCATGAAAAGATAAAATTTTCATAGGGAATGTTGGAGAGAATATACATAGGCATGAATTTCAAAATGTAAATGGAGAGAAAGGGAGAACGAATGAATGATGGAACCCATTACTATCTCAAAGGGTGTTTAGACTAGAAAAACACATTAACAACCTATGGCACTTATACCAAATGGTATGGGATGACTAGCCAAGTGGTACCCCATATGTTTCCACTCTCTTCCCCTATATTTGATTATTGATTACATTAAATATTTACCAAAATCCCTTCAAGGCCTTTTTTTTTTAAGTATCCATCATTAGCTTAATGAAACAAATTATCTACCCAAAACAAATTGATGCATCTTCATTAGCTAAGGGTTCGTAAGAATATAGTTGGTTGTGTTAGTGGGGCCTTTCAAAGCTTTATTGAAAGTATTTACAGATCACTTTTCTATTATCTTTTACTATAAATATGTTGAATGATTTTAGTTTCATAATTTTTTAGCCTCTATTTCTGAAATATAGGATAATTTATTACTTATTTTTCCACTTGTGTAGATTTAGTTAAGGGAAGGCTCCAATAATCACAAGAAAAATAGAGTACAAAAATCCCCCTTAAAATATTGATGAAACATGAAACCATTTTACATAAAAAGACACCAAGATTTCACATCAAGTGATAATTGCAACCTCAACGGTAAGAAATTGCAACCTCCAATAAAAGTGGATTCGGATCCTCATATCCTTGACAAAACCTAGGAGCAACTCCGCACTGGGGTTTTCAAAATTACAATTGCTGCATTCGGATGCGCAAGCATCTATAATTCACCTAGCCCATGCTTATTGTTTCCACCCCATAAAATCAATCATCCTCACCACCACAATGAGGTTGCTGGTTGGCTCGACCAACCCTATCCGGTGGATGTGCCTGCAAATAGGCAATGGCTTACCCAGTGCCCATCAGGCCTAGGATTATGCATGAATGGATGTGTGTCATTTATAAATAGTTTTAAGTTTCGAGAATATATTGATGTGTATCAGGATAAGAGTGAAATTCAGCTTGCACAATCCACTCTAGCATGTTCTCTGGTAAGTAGCCATAGCCTTCTTGCTATTGCACATGCTCTTCAGGTGAGTCTTGTTGTTGGTGCACGATTTTGTATGTTGGCTCTGATTGCGAACATTGTTGTTCTTGCAGGACGGGAACTAATGCGGTGGCTGCACTGGAAAGTTGATTTCACATAACCCCCTCATTGTTTAAGCTAGGGTTTTAGGTGTAGGCTAGCTAGGACCTGTTAATAAAAATTTGGTAGTTCAAATTTTTTATGTGTAGGCTAGCTAGGACCTGTTAATAAAAATTTGTTAGTTCAAAGTTTTTAATTAGGTTTAATTGCCAAATTTTTACCTTATAATTTAAAAGTGTGTCTGCTATTTTTGTTTACGATTAATATTTTAGGCATCATCATGTTACAAGTATTTTCCACTCATTTCTTTTTTTGTTGCATAAATAATCACTGCTTGTATCATCCCCCTTTTCCACCTACAACTGGTTGATCGTTCCCGCACATGGCGTTGCATTGCATCTTCAGCCTCATTGATTACACTGCGTCATACACTTTATTCATATGGCTTTGAAATTTTCGACATGTCGCCTATCACCACATGAGCCCTAATTGAAACCCTACCACCTTACAGACCCGGATCGACACACTACTGAAACAAGCGGAAGAGAGGCAAAAAACTCGGAAAAAATTCGCCATCCACCAAAGTCGAATTAAGAGATGGTTTGATAAAAAGTCCGCAATGAGTAAAAATTTTGAAGTAGGAGACCTATTCCTTAAGTGGGATAAATCTCATGAAGAAAAGGGAAAACATTCCAAATTCCAAGCCTTGTGGACAGGTCCATTCCATTTTAAGGAGAAATTAGGTTCCCACACGTTTCGATTGCAAACTCTAGAGGGAATATTCGAGGTCCTCCCGGTGAATGGGCATGACCTCAAACATTACGTCACTTAGTATCCCTCGAAGGGTTGTCCCACCCCTGTACCATATTTCATTTTTTCTGTTTTTTTTTTCGTTTTGTAGGCTTCCTTTTATCAAAAAAAAAAAAAAAAAAAACTCAATAAGGTGGAAGGCTTTGTCACACAGTTGGCATACTTCACCAGGTTCTATGTTGATGGGAAGCCTCTCCCAAAATACACAAAGATGGCGAGAACTTTCATGTAATTGACACCCAAAGGTAGTACATGACCTAGCTCAAGCCACCAAGCGCGAGTAGCTCACCTGGCAAGCTTGAAAGGGTGTCTGTGAAAAGAAAGTTGGGTAAAGCAGCGACTAGATTGAAAGGGAACAGAGTTAAATTCTAGTGACATCAGGATATCTGGGAAAAACCAAATTCCTCATACAGACCAGGAGCAACCTCTCTTGAAAATTAAAATAATTCGGGATCCCTCGTCCGCCCAGGCAAAAATGCCTCTCTCAAATAAGTGTTATGATCACACCTAAATAAGTGCCTTAGGCACATTCAAAATAAGTGCAATAGCACACCAATAATGGGTAAAGGATTGAGAAAGGCTTCCTACGCAGAGAGGCGACGTGACGACTCCGCTGGGGTACTGACCAGGCTTACTGGTAGTGGAGAAACATTTATGACTCCTAGGCAGTGACTCCGCCGGGACCACGAGGTTCGCAGGCAGCGGAGCAACATAATGAGGACAAAATAATTGTACCGAATCCTGTGGGTACCTGAATTTCTCCAACCCTTTCAGTCCAAAAACCTGAAGCAATGAAACTCGGTTAACCAGCACCTAAATAGGTTAGCAGGCCAAGCAACTCCACAAAGTGCCAAAGGCAAGGTATTATGGACCTTAAGGTGAAAGGAACAGCTAGAGAAGGCCCCTCCTTCCCCCCACCAAGGCAAACCATCAGCAAAGGCTCTGGGTCCTACCAGTGAATCGCCATTTGTTGTAGCCTCTACAACACCAATTCAGCCCTTCCTATGTCTCTAGTTGAAAAAACTAATAGCTGTACCTATGTTGGAAATGTTGTCATTGATGGCAAAGGAGACGGAAAATGAAGAACACCTGAGGCAGCAACAAGGCAAAGGAGATGGCAAAGGAAGAACACCTGAGGCAGCAAAAGGAGAATTAAGGAGTAGCATCAGTCAAGGAGCAGATGAAACAAAGAGAGCATAAGACAAGTAGCTGAGGAATGAGACAGAGTGATGAGGAACAATTATTCTAGTGGGAAGACTGTGAAGCACTGTTGGGAGAATACATCAATTCATTCTACAGAATTAAATCAAGATGAGGAACAGAACTCTGGTAACGTAGCGGAGTTCGAAGTTGAGGAAAAGAACTGTTGAATTGAAGGCGTAGAAGATCGGAGCCTCATAGGATGTGCTACAAGTATAACAGGTGGAGTGGATTCTATATACGCAATAGAGAAAGGAGCACAAAGAAACTAAGACAACAGATATAGCAAAAAGGAAGAGACAAAAAAGTAACAAAGGCAGCAAAGGAGGCAGTGTTGAAGCAGAAACAGGCAGAGGCACAACGAAGAAGCAGAGGCAGAGGCAGAGCGACAGGAGCAGCAGAGGCAGAGGCAGAGCCGTTATAAAATTCCGAGAATCGCCCAAGCCGGCAAATACATTCATATGCATAATTCCGGGAATCGCACACTCCAACCGGCGTTATACATATAATATAACACAAACTTATTCCGGGAATCGCTTAACTCCAGCGGCAATACAATGCATATAATACAGAACCATATTCCGGGAATCGCACACTCCAACCGGCGTTATACAACACGAATCTTATTCCGGGAATCGCAGACTCCAGCCGGGCGTTACACATATAATACAGAACCATATTCCGGGAATCACACTCTCCAACCGGCGGAGCACATATAACAAATACAAACATTATTCCGGGAATCGCTTCACTCCAGCGGCAAAATATATATAAGCATATATATCAGTTATATACAAGCGGAGCACTTTAACCAAAGGTTCCATCAAAACGAAATGGCTTATAAGGTGGGACCCCTCCCCAATCGCAATCGGAGAAAAGGTTCAATCGGCGGAGTTTTGTTATGTGCTCCGATTAAAGGCTGGACCCGATTGAGCTATATGCCACAGTTTATTGCTAATCGCATCCGAGTTCCCAATCGCATCGGAATTGGTCAATCGCATCGGAGAACATGTGAGTTGCGATTGCGATTGGAAGTCCGGACCCGATGGAGGTATGAATTATAATTCAAACATGTTTGAATTCCTGTCCCAATCGCATCGGCAAAATACAATGAATAGTGGTCAATCGCAACACATATTAAAAGACTTGCGATTGCGATTAAGAGTTCTGACCCAATGGGTGTATTAACGATGGTGTATATATAATTGAATTCCGGCTAATCGCATCGGAACTTTCGATTGATCGCACGACTTGTGTAATATGTTGCGATTGAAGTGGCGGACCCGATGGCATTATACGATGGATTTAATAGGTTCAATCGCATCCGGGATCTTAATCGCAATCAGAACTTTCCGATTGATCGCATGACTTGTGTAATATGTTGCGATTGAAGTGGCGGCCCCGATCCTGTTATATGCGGGAGTTAATATGTGCAAATCGCATCCGTGTTCTGATCGCAATCAGAACTTTTATACTGTGTGCCCCGATTGCATTTGTTAAAATTTCGGACCCGATTGCGCTATGAGCCATGTTTTATGTGGTCATCGCGTCCATTTGATCAATCGCAATCGCAAGTTTTGTTTGACACCACCGATCCGCCGACGGAGATGTGGGGCCGGACCCCTTCATATATTAGAGGCTATGATTTGATTTATTGGATTGTAATATAAGACCAAAGGCTTAAGGTGGAGGGCGATTGTTTATATAAAATAATTGCTGTGAGATATATAAAACATGGTTGCGGTTGTATTAAAACATGTCGCGTGGTCTGTAGACCCACGGGCCTCAGCTTAACGGGAGGGTGATTATTAATGTAATACAATTGTAATATATGTATGTTCCGGCCTGCGGAACTCGCCACATCAACAAGACACTTGCTGCGTGTAAAGGATTGAATTACAGTCAGCAGATTCATTTATATATAAAGCGCTAGTATAAAAATAAAATAAAAATGCAGTTCATAAATTCAGGAGTTACGCAGCAGCCATAAACAGAAAGGCATACAGAGAAGAGAAAGGGACAAAGAGAGAGTTAGAGAAAAGACAAATGCGCAGCAAGCCAAGAGACAAAATGAGTGAGCTGGAGTTCACATTGTAATTCGAATGTAAATGTTTTAATTGTTTTTATTGTTTGTGATGCATTGGCAAGTCTCTGGAAGAGAGCAAATATCCCACTATAATATTAAAATAAGCACCTACAGTTACATTTTTCTGAGTAAGCTGAAAAGAGATGAGAAGGCAGAAGGCAAAGAGACATGACTGTCCATTTCAAATTCCCAGTAGAATACAAATAGTCATGAAGCTATCTTGTATAAAAGGGGGTAATATCCAAGAGGAGAGATTGATGAAAACAGAATGAGAAGAGGAGAGAGTGTGCAACAGAATTGAAGATAGTTGAAGAAAATAAGAAAGCTGCAAGAGGTCAGAGAGTGTGAATATAGAGAATGTTGAGTATGAAGAATTGAGGAGAAAAGAAGAGAAGAAGGAAGGGCTGAGCAGATATGATGCAGGTCTGATATAAGAATTGATGAACAGCAGAAGAGAAAGTACAGAACAGAGTTGATATCCAAGGTAAATCAGCAAGTGTTTTTCTTTTGAAAGAATAAGGAAGTTGGAGCTTCCCTATCAAGTTGTAGCTTGATAGATGTCAGTTGTAGCTGACTGAGGTAGGAGCCTCCTGTAGGTTGGTGCCTGCAGAAAATAGATGGGATTTGGTGCTTCCACATCGAGTTGTAGCTTGATAAAATGTCAGTTGTAGCTGACTGAGGTTGGAGCCTCCTGTAGGTTGGTGCCTGCAGAAAATTGATGGGAGTTGGAGCTTCCTTGCAAGTTGTAGCTTGCAGAATTGAGGATAGAGCCTCCTGTAGGTTGGTGCCTGCAGAAAACAGTGGTGAGAAGGAGTTGGAGCTTGCCTTTGCATCACAACAATAATAAGATGTGGTTTTCTCCCTTTATGGGTTTCCACTTATATCTGGTGTCTCTGTGCATGATGTTTATGTGTTGATGTGATTTATCTCATTTGCTTAATACTTGCTGCTCTCATATTCAATTAGCTATTACATTAACAAATCTGTTTGATAGTAATACTTGTTGCTCACATATTAAGTTGACCATGAAATGAAGGTGTAAATAAGATTTAAAAGAAAAGTTTTAAAAGTCCATGTATGTGTTAAACTGATTCACCCCCCCCTCTCAGTTTAACTAAGGGTTCAACAATTGGTATCGGAGCCAAGTTCCTTTGGTGTAAGCTTAATAGCTTGAAGGAGATCTGGTTGAGTCATGGACTATCAAAATGTACCTGTGCTAAATACAACTAACTTTCCTGAATGGAGAGATAAGGTTAAGACGGGATTTATGGCTGATGATCCAGAGGTATGGAAGCTTGTTTGTGATGGTTACTGCACAGACTCACCCACAGTGAAAGAACAACAGAGGAATGCTAAGGCAAAATGTGTGATATATGACAATCTTCATAACAAGGACCTTGAGTTGATAATGGATTTAACCTCTGCAAAAGAAATATGGGATAGACTGCACTTCATACATGGAGTAGACACTAGGGACTGCACTGACAAGAAGGATAAGAGAATTAATAAAAAGAGAAATTCATGTCAAAAAGAAGATTCTCAATCAAATGAAGTACCTGCTAGTGTGAATGGTAGTAAGAACCATGAAGAAATTGCAGCTGAAGAAAGGGCCAAACTTGACACTGCTTTGACTGAAATAGAAAGATTGAAGAATGAAAACAAAGACCTTAAGACGGTGATGCAAATATGTGATGAGAGAGAATTTGAAGATAAGAAAGAAATTGTTGGCCTGAAGACACACCTTGAAGAAGCAAGGAAGATAGAAGACACTCTGCTGCAACAAATGAGAAAGAAAAGTCAGGAATGTGAAAGATTGGAAGAAGAAGTGATGAGCCTAAGAAAGAACTTAGAAAAATCCCAAAGAGAACTACTAATGAATACACCTCTAATGAAAAGCTCTAGACAGTTGGACCAAATTCTCAATGCTCAAAGACCACCTCACATAAAGGCTGGGATAGGATATGAAGGGGAAACCAGCAAGTCCAAGATTGAAGATAAAAGGAATGTCATTTTTGTAAAGGCAGCAAAGGAAGATGAAGCATCTCAGAAGATTCCCACTGAAGAAGAAGCCAGCAAGAACAAGATTTGTAAAGAAACAAACATAACCAAGCAACAACATGAGAAGACAAAGAATGAAGGGATGAAACAATCAGCTACTAAAGGCTCACACGCTCCTAAGGATGAAGTGAATAAATTTGGAAGTTGTCAAAGGAGGTTCTTTCCTCCTATGAAAAATAGCACATGTTTCTCTTGTCATAAACCAGGACATAATGCAGCACAATGTAAGAGAAGGTCTATCAACTCCAACCAGCAAAAGATGCAGCAAAAGAGAAGAACCCCTCAAGCAAGCAAAGGGAAAAGACAATCTTCCACCAGGTATACAAATCATTTCCATGGCTACTGTTATACATGCAATGAATTTGGACATAAATATGTTGATTGTAAATTATGTTCAAAAAAGGGAATGAAATATTATACATCAGCTCAAATGCACCTTGGTCAAATAAGATGTTATGTATGCCTCAAGCGTGGTCACAAAGCTAAAGACTGTAAACTGCCATATATATTAAAGAACTCCAGACAGATGATGAAATCCAATCCAATCAAACAAAACTATGAATCAGAAAGGAGTGCAGACATTATGATGAACCCCGATAGAGTATGGAAAGAAAAGAGAAAAGGGGAGCCTATCATCTCAATAACATAATAAATCCGCCATAGTCTCAGGGGGAGCTGCTCTAGGAAGCAAAGCAAAAATCCATCCAGTGACAAATATGAAGCAACATCCCAAGGGGAGAGCAGTTCATATATTTACCCCATGAAAGTATTCTAAGAAGATCTCCTTGGAATGATAATAGCTATGAGATCAGTAAGAGAAAGGAAGTTTCTCTAACAGAGATCTATGGAAGAAGAAGACCATCTGAAACTCACAATAGCCAGCAAAATTGTTAGAAGGAGAACAGAGGCAGCAAAGGCATTTGACTAGTTAAATCCTGTGACGAGAATTTCGTATGAATGAGACCCTGTAGCAGAATATTTATAAGAAATGCATAAGAAACCTCTGCATAAGAATAATCGAAACCGTGTTATGTATGGTGGAAATCGGCAAAGGTTATGTATGGTGCAAGGGTTGTGAATGGTGAAGCGGAACCATAGTCAAATGCGCAATGTGAATGGTGGAGCGAAACCTTTGTGAGTGGGTTCGAATCATTATAATATACTGAAAAACGACTATTTAATAAAGAAGACCGGAACCTTGGTGAAACACTGTAGCAAAACCACTTATGGTTTCCGGATTATTTCGCACCACTTTTGGTACGGAGGCAGTATTATCTAGAGGGCTAGCGATTCCATAATATTGTTGACACGTGGCATAGGTGGTATTGGAAGCCACCGTTTAACCTGCGATTTCGCAAGTTAACGTCAGTACCGGGACACCGAGCGGAATTTCTCAGGACCGTTGATTTGAAAAGGGGACATCCGGTGGTGACTATTCGATGAAGATACGCGAAGTTTAATAAAAGTGCGCGGAAGATAGAGGAGGTACGGTGCATAGGTGGGCCAGTCCGAAAGTCTTATTATAAAGTTTTTTTTTCAAAGCATGGAGTATTAATACAAGGTCGGGCGGCGAACTATAAAGCGAGTGGTATATTCAAATCTTCAAAGGTTTGTTATGAAGTCTGGTTGCGATTATTAAAAAGGCATCAAGAAGCCATGGTAACAGTTGAATTGGTATATAAAGCAGTGTATAAAGCAACAGTGATTCTGGAACTGTCATAGAAAATAAAATGCAGTGACATTCTTTCAAATCAGGATGACAAAATAAGTAGTAGGTTAATGATGCCAAGATCAGATTTAGTATATTGATGATTGTTGGTGTGAACAATGGGAAGATCAATAGTGGAAACTATGGGTTCATGTGCAAGCTAAAATGAAATCTATGCATGATTTATCAAGGTAATATCAATTGGTACTAGGTACAGGTCGCATAGCTATCAATATAATATCAAGAGTTATCATGGAACAGCAATATGATACAGGTCCTCAAGATCAAAGAACTATGGCAAAAGAACCTCAAGCACAAAGGATTTGCAGGGGTTGTTTTGGAAGAATGTGTAAGCAATGAAAGTCATTAGTCTCTTATATTGAAAGATATTGCCTATCCTCACAATAAGCTGTAAGCTCTGGTGTGATTCATTCATTTACAATAACAACAAGGACCTTTCAGTCTTTAAGTGTATTATCTCTGTCAGCGGTTTAGCACAGATTACCAACAATAGGCAGTACAGGTGAACCACAGAAATAGAAGATTTATTGGCATCATCACAACGGAATAGATTTTGACTACAGCTGTCTATTACAGAAGAAGACATATTCCATCTGCAATCTTCCTCAACAGAAATATATTGGCACACTACATCAGATATAGACCAAAGTATAGTTGAAGCAAGCCTGATATGTCACTCGGAGCATTCACAATCTTTAAGTCTTGATCCAATGATACATCTCTTATTATACAAGTCTGATTATAGCTGTCATTACTTTGGAATAATATCAACTTAATGTGTATATACAAGTTAAAATATTCTCAAAAGTGTTCTCTCAACAAATATTGTACACCAGTATAGAGCAGCATGGTACAAAGTCAGAAGAAGAATGCCTAAACACATCTCAGAGAGAGAAAATGAAAAGATAGAATCTACACTAAGAAATGTGCAACCCTTTTCCATTGATGTCAAAGGGGGAGGAAAAGCAGGTAATAGAAGAAAGGGTCTTCTAAAAGAAGCTAGACAGAGGAAGACTTGGAGGAAGCATTGGATTATTGGTGGATGTGTTGCCATCAATGCCAAAGGGTGAGACTGTTGGAAATGTTGTCATTGATGGCAAAGGAGATAGCAAAGGAAGAACACCTGAGGCAGCAACAAGGCAAAGGATATGGCAAAGGAAGAACACCTGAGGCAGCAACAAGGCAAAGGAGATGGCAAAGGAAGAACACCTGAGGCAGCAAAAGGAGAATTAAGGAGTAGCATCAGTCAAGGAGCAGATGAAATAAAGAGAGCATAAGACAAGTAGCTGAGGAATGAGACAGAGTGATGAGGAACAATTATTCTAGTGGGAAGACTGTGAAGCACTGTTAGGGAGAATACATCAATTCATTCTGCAGAATTAAATCAAGATGAGGAACAGAACTCTAGTAACGTAGCGGAGTTCGAAGTTGAGGAAAAGAACTGTTGAATTGAAGGCGTAGAAGATCGGAGCCTCATAGGATGTGCTACAAGTATAACAGGTGGAGTGGATTCTATATATGCAATAGAGAAAGGAGCACAAAGAAACTAAGACAACATATATAGCAGAAAGGAAGAGACAAAGAAGTAACAAAGGTAGCAAAGGAGGCAGTGTTGAAGCAGAAACAGGCAGAGGCACAGCGAAGAACAGAGGCAGGGCAGCAAAAAGAAGCAGAGGCAGAGGCAGAGCGACAGGAGCAGCAGAGGCAGAGGCAGAGCCGTTATAAAATTCCGAGAATCGCCCAAACCGGCGTTATACATATAATATAACACAAACTTATTCCGGGAATCGCACTCTCCAACCGGCGGAGCAGAGGAAGAGACAGAGGCAGAGAGCAGTTACAAAATTCCGAGAATCGCTTCACTCCAGCGGCATATAATACAGAACCATATTCCGGGAATCGCACACTCCAACCGGCGTTATACAACACGAATCTTATTCCGGGAATTGCAGACTCCAGCCGGGCGTTACACATATAATACAGAACCACATTCCGGGAATCGCACTCTCCAACCAGCGGAGCACATATAACAAATACAAACATTATTCCGGGAATCGCTTCACTCCAGCGGCAAAATATATATAAGCATATATATCAGTTATATACAAGCGGAGCACTTTAACAAAAGGTTCTATCAAAACGAAATGGCTTATAAGGTGGGACCCCTCCCCAATCGCAATCGGAGAAAAGGTTCAATCGGCGGAGTTTTGTTATGTGCTCCGATTAAAGGCCGGACCCGATTGAGCTATATGCCACAGTTTATTGCTAATCGCATCCGAGTTCCCAATCACATCGGAATTGGTCAATCGCATCGGAGAACATGTGAGTTGCGATTGCGATTGGAAGTCCGGACCCGATGGAGGTATGAATTATAATTCAAACATGTTTGAAGTCCTGTCCCAATCGCATCGGAAAAATACAATGAACAGTGGTCAATCGCAACACATATTAAAAGACTTGCGATTGCGATTAAGAGTTCGGACCCGATGGGTGTATTAAAGATGGTGTATATATATTTGAATTCCGGCTAATCGCATCGGAACTTTCCGATTGATCGCACGACTTGTGTAATATTTTGCGATTGAAGTGGCGGACCCGATGGCATTATACGATGGATTTAATAGGTTCAATCGCATCCGGGATCTTAATCGCAATCGGAACTTTCCGATTGATCGCACGACTTGTGTAATATGTTGCGATTGAAGTGGTGGACCCGATCCTGTTATATACGGGGTTTAATATGTGCAAATCGCATCTGTGTTCTGATCGCAATCGGAACTTTTATACTGTGTGCCCCGATTGCATTTGTTCAAAGTTCGGACCCGATTGCGCTATGAGCCATGTTTTATGTGGTCATCGCGTCCATTTGATCAATCGCAATCACAAGTTTTGTTTGACACCACCGATCCGCCGACGGAGATGTGGGGCCGGACCCCTTCATATATTAGAGGCTGTGATTTGATTTATTGGATTGTAATATAAGACCAAAGGCTTAAGGTGGAGGGCGATTGTTTATATAAAATAATTGTTGTGAGATATATAAAACATGGTTGCGGTTGTATTAAAACATGCCGCGTGGTCTGTAGACCCACGGGCCTCAGCTTAACGGGAGGGCGATTATTAATGTAATACAATTGTAATATATGTATGTTCCGGCTTGCGGAACTCGCCACATCAACAAGACACTTGCTGCGTGTAAAGGATTGAATTACAGTCAGCAGATTCATTTATATATAAAGCGCTGGTATAAAAATAAAATAAAAATGCAGTTCATAAATTCAGGAGTTACGCAGCAGCCATAAACAGAAAGGCATACAGAGAAGAGAAAGGAACAAAGAGACAGTTAGAGAAAAGAAAAATGCGCAGCAAGCCAAGAGACAAAATGAGTGAGTTGGAGTTCACATTGTAATTCGAATGTAAATGTTTTAATTGTTTTTATTGTTTGTGATGCATTGGCAAGTCTCCGGAAGAGAGGAAATATCCCACTGTAATATTAAAATAAGCACCTACAGTTATATTTTTCTGAGTAAGCTGAAAAGAGATGAGAAGGAAGAAGGCAAAGAGACATGACTGTCCATTTCGAATTCCCAGTAGAATACAAATAGTCATGAAGCTATCTTGTATAAAAGGGGGTAATATCCAAGAGGAGAAATTGATGAAAACAAAATGAGAAGAGGAGAGAGTGTGAGAAGGTGTAGCGGTGAAGATAGTTGAAGAAAATAAGAAAACTGCAAGGAGTCGGAGAGTGTGAATATAGAGAATGCGGGTATGAAGAATTGAGGAGAAAAAGAAGAAGGAAGGGCTAATAGGATACCAGTACGAGTCTAGTATAAGAGTTGAGTAGGCAATGAGAAGAAAGTACGAGCAGGAGAGTGATATCCAAGGTAAATCAGCAAGTGTTTTCTTTTGAAAGAGTAAGGAAGTTGGAGCTTCCCTATCAAGTTGTAGCTTGATAGATGTCGGTTGTAGCTGACTGAGGTTGGAGCCTCCTGTAGGTTGGTGCCTGCAGAAAATAGATGGGAGTTGGTGCTTCCACATCAAGTTGTAGCTTGATAAAATGTCAGTTGTAGCTGACTGAGGTTGGAGCCTCCTGTAGGTTGGTGCCTGCAGAAAATTGATGGGAGTTGGAGCTTCCTTGCAAGTTGTAGCTTGCAGAATTGAAGATAGAGCCTCCTGTAGGTTGGTGCCTGCAGAAAACAGTGGTGAGAGGGAGTTGGAGCATGCCTTTGCATCACAACAATAATACGATGTCGTTTTCTCCCTTTATGGGTTTCCACTTATATCTGGTGTCTTTGTGCATGATGTTTATGTGTTGATGTGTTTTATCTCATCTGCTTAATACTTGCTGCTCTCATATTCAATCCGCTATTACATTAACAAATCTGTTTGATAGTAATACTTGTTGCTCACATATTAAGTTGACCTTGAAATGAAGGTGTAAATAAGATTTAAAAGAAAAGTTTTAAAAGTCCATGTATGTGTTAAACTGATTCACCCCCCCCCTCTCAGTTTAACTAAGGGTTCAACAACCTAGGCTTGTATTATCATGGAATCTTTCTTATCCTGGGACTCTTTCATGAACATGACAGGTGAATTCGAAGCAGACTTAGAGTGTGTCCTCGTCTCCTCAGATTCAAGCGACATGGGACCTCCAATGGCCCGAAAAAAGAATAAGAGCCTAGAAGCAGAGGACATAGAGATGGATATACGGATGTCCCCACACCCGATCTACAGGGACACCTTGTGCACATTTGCAAAATGGGACAGTATACGCTGGTACCAGGTGTACCAGGAATTTGCTCGACAGGAATTCTCGGAGGACCTCCCTGACCGACAAGCATACATATAGGTTAAAATATCAAGGCTACATCATGCAGGTGCTCACCCTACTATATTCCCATGTGCGGAGGTCATTGAATGGATTATACAAAACACCGACCCCAAAAAGTGGGTAATCAGGGACAGTGAAGGAAAATCTTTCATGACTCTCAAAGGCTCAAATGCTCACGTTTACTACGCATTGCCCGAACGAGAGGAAGACGTCACAGAAGATTGGGCCATCGCCCACGCAGTCCCCATAATAGACACCCTAAAGGGGTGGTGGGAGGAGCCCGAGAAATTCAAGTCTAAGAAGGATCAAGAATATCCAGTGACAGGTCTTAGGAAGGTGTATAAACTGGTAGCCGCTATGCTTTGTAGATTATACGGGCATCCCGATGCCACCACTTTCAGCGGTACATGGGCAACCCTAATGGAGTATGTCACGGTGCACGGCACCCATTTCAACTGGGCAAGCATACTGGTGGCCTCTCTTGAGACAAACATATCCTTGGCATTGGTACCGGATGATGGATATCCTTCCGAATTATACATGGCCTCTTACTTGTTGTATGTTGTTTGTTCGAGGTGCCACTTTGAGGGATGGGTGCACAACTGGGACCCAAAGTAGGCATGACCAATCCATCTAGAGACAAAGGTATTTTTGGATTCCAGGTACAAGAAGGACATAAAGCCGATCTCTCAAGTCTTCATCCTGGATCTCTACAGAAAATTGTTTGGCCAGGACACTCCTTGCATGTCTTGGTGAGCGATGGGAACGTTAGGCAAGGTGGCACATTGGTTCCCACTTGCCGAATATACATTCATTCGAGTCTTTGATACATACAAGGCTCCCCATGCTATGCCCAGATATGTTACAGATAAAATTCTCATTCAAGAGGTCTGTTTTCAGATGACTTCCGATTTCTCTAGGGTCCTGACTAAGGGCAAAAAGAATCCATGGCCTATACTACCCCTCACTGTCGGTACCTACACAGTCAAATATTTCAGGGAGGTAGAGGTAGAAGCAGAAGAGATGAGAAGTTATCGCCTCGGGCCATTGGACCACCGGACATATGACCCAGAGAGGATAGTCCCTAATCACTGCAAGCGGGCTAATTTCAAATGGAACTACCAGCACACGGAGTGCCTGGGCGAGGATGAAAGAAGAAACTGGTATAATGCAGATAGGCAACTCGCCCCGGGGGCATGTTCTGATGAAGAAGACCCGGATGACCATACATTGGAGGAAATAAGCCATGAATTAGGAGGTGCTTCTTCTTCTCAAGCTAAGAAGGCTCAAACCAGTACAGGGCACAACACTACTGCCTAGTGGAAAGAGCAGGAAGCCAAAGCCTAGCATGAAACAGAAAAGAAGATGAAAGAGGAAGAAGAAAAGCGCAAGAGGAGCCTGAGGTCAGAGCAGAAGAAGAACCAGGGAGAAGAGGCCATGAGAAAAAAGGAGGAACAAGAGGCTGAGGCTGAGGCAGAATGGCAACGCAAGAGAGAGTTAGATCAAGTGGAGGCCGAACTCTAGAAGAAAGCAGAACAAGAAGCGGCAGCGGAGGCTGAACGCAAAATAAAAGCAGAACAGGCAGCAGCAACAGCAACCGAACATAAAAGGAAAGCCGAACAGGAAGCAGCGGCAGAAGCATAGTGCAGGTGGAAAATAGAACATGAGAAGGTAGAAGTAGAGCAGCTGCGGAAAGAGGAAGAGGAAAAGAAAAGAAAAGAAGAGGAGGACAAAATGCTAGAGAACATCGAGACATCTCTCCAAGGCGCAGGATCACAAACAGAGCTACAGACCCTCGAAGTACCTGTATTCAGTA
Source organism: Pinus albicaulis (assembly GCA_034641835.2). Classification (NCBI taxonomy): domain Eukaryota; kingdom Viridiplantae; phylum Streptophyta; class Pinopsida; order Pinales; family Pinaceae; genus Pinus; species Pinus albicaulis. The sequence continues at coordinate 994,051,246 of CM076582.1, forward strand.
CACGCGCTACACTCTCCGATGTGAGTTCCTACGAAGGGCAAGAAGAGGAAGTATTCAATCTTACCAGGCTCACATATGATCAGTTCTCCTTCAAGATCCGATAGGAGAAAAGAAGATTCTTGGCACGAAACCCTTCTGCCTCATCCACAGTCGCAATGGAGAAAGATATATTCCTAGACACTAGGACTAACCCAATAATGATAGTATCGGCCGGCAAAGCTTTCGCCATGGCCACGGAGGAAAATGTAAACAGAATGAGCAGAGAGATCCTCTCTCTACAAAATAAGCTACAAGAAGCAAAGCAAAGGGAGGCAAGGGCAGAGAAGGATAGGGTAGCATTAAGGGAAGAGATTCAGCAGCTCCAAGACAAAACTTCCCCTATCAACGAAGTACCGCTCACCGTCCGAAAAGAGTTGGATGTATTAGACGCCACCATGATACAAGTCTATGGGGAAATGTTTACTATAAAACAAACAGTTTCCCCCTTGGTAAGAGCCCAAGCAGAAACCAAACAGAGGAGCGAGCAGCTAAAGGAGGCCTCAGCTGCTTTGGATACATTGATAGAATGGACAGGTCGGTACCCCCAGGCTCCCGAAAACCTGCCAAAAAAAGACTGGATCCACACACAAGATGCCAAGGTCCAGATCCTGATTAAAATGCAGTCTAAAGATAAGTTGTCCAAGGACTTAGATAAGGTGATGGCCGCATACGAGCATCTGATCAGCGGCATCGATTCAATGTACACCCTACATCACATTCCATCGTTGGGTGCATTGGGTGAGGAGAAGACATGGGAACAGGTGGATCAGGAGATCCAGACATTTTTGCAACCCATCAAACAAGACGCTGCCACTTCCGATCTTGCAGCATCACAGGACAACTTGAGGAAGTTCATTGTCACACCAGTCTGTATCTACACCAAACTGGCCTCCCTATCCAACCTGGTCACGCAGAAAAGAGAAACTTTAATTCTTAATGCTTTGGAGTGTCTGCATCGGTTGAGAGAAGAAGTTCCCTTGATTTCCCCTATAGCAACGAATTATCATGCGTGGTGGGACTTCCTCAAAGAACAACAAGTTGATGCTCTTGACCTCACGATTGCATGCACCTCCTCATGATCAGATAGCAGTAGGTCGCAGGTCGCACTTGGAAATAGGTCGCAAGTCACACTTCACAGCTGGGTCGCAGGTCACAGCTCTCATTCAGGTCGCAGGGCAGCTCAACAGTTAGGGAGGCGAAAATTCAGGAAGCCCAAAGGGAAAATTTTGGTCTATAAAACTCCCTTCGGGAAAATTGTAAGTGGCCTTTTGTTTGGGACTCGAGCTAAGTACATTGTATTACCAGAGGATTATACAATTTGAGCATGAATACAAGCATTTTGAAAAATCCCTTTGTGAATCTAGTGTTGAGATATGTATGAGCACTATTGAGTATTATATTTTCAGTTTCTGAACATCTTTAGATTAAGGTAACTGTATCTTCAATTCATATCACAATTGCATAACAGTGTTCTAAGTATATGTTAATGGTGGTTGAGTTCATTTCACTCTCTTAACAAATGTTGATGACTTTGTTTATTAGCATTTGTGTTATCATTTAAAAAATTTAGGAAGTGAAGGGTATTCTTGCCATAAGGAATTATTTCTTTTGTGATCAGAACAGTTTACAAGCATGACCCTGATGATGTGTTGTTAACAACACTTCCTTCGGTACTCATGCTTTATTATTTCCTCTTGCTACTCATAGTGTTATATGTACATTTAATGCATCAATAATATGTCTTGTATCATTCGATTAAGTGTGTATCCATAGGTTTATAGGGTTTAAGCAAGACCCAAAGAAAGGAGAAATCAGCGGTAGCCAGACCCACACCCTGGACGGGATCCCTATTCCAAACGGTTCAAGGTATAATTGGGACTTTTTACCGGGGAGATCCCCTGCTGTTGGCCGGACAGATTTTCCCGTCAACAGAATGAAAATATGGTATATTTATAGCAATATTATAATATAGTAGTCCACCCTTATACTAGAAGGTCCCCATTTGAAACTTTGTTTCGATATTTTCTAGATTCACCTTTGGATATTACATATGCATGGAAAGGAGTGAGGATATCATAGAGTATGATTTAAGGACAAATAAATGTTTTGAGAAGATCAGTAAGATTCATATACAAGTACATGAGACACTAAAGAATCCATATTAAAATTCACAAGCCTATATATAATTAGCACATAATAGATAATTTATTCATGATGGGAGATAGAGTATGGTTTCATTTGAATAAGTAGAGGCTACACGGTCCTAACAATAAAATAAAGGCTATAATATATGGTCCTTTCAAGATACTATAAAATGTGGGAGATAATGCCTACAGACTCAGTATACCCCATACATGTGCATTTATTCAGTGGTAAGTGAGGAAAATCTAAAACTCTATTTTCTATCATTTTAGATCAGAAATAGGAGAAAATCATAACTTCCATGGAGGAATTAGCTCTAGAATCTTAGGCAGAATCGACATAGGATCTAGTTTTGTAGAAGAGATAAAAATGTAAGACAAGGGCAGCATGAGCTTTCACAGATTGGGTTGAGAGTGTAGCTTCCAAGTAAGGCTAAATGGTACTCCAGGGAGAAGGTAGATGTAAAATTTCATCAGTTCATTTAGTAAAATATTTTGAGAACCAAAAGACTCCCAAGATGATGAGGTATGATCTAGATTAAATCATTATATAATTCATCATCCATCTCAATTCTTTCAAAGTGGGAAAATTGAAGGAATCATCTTACATGAGTAGTTTTAGTGACAAGACTGATTTTGGAGAATTTGGGTTTGAAACCTTATGGGGTCATTTTGAGGCCTTAAATGGAATTTTTAAGGGTAAAAATTTATATTTTAAGATCCACAACTCATGATGTTATTCTATAGATAAATACCTTTCCAATGGTCCAAGAATGACTTCAATCAAATTTCGGATGAAAAAATTATTCCTCCCAAAAGTTGATATATCATGATTGATCACCATAATTCGAGAGGATGCCATATCAACCCCCGTTACTCTTGGAAAAGGGGATAGAAACGTTGGGAATATAAAAAGAAACATAAAGGGTCAAATTATAACTCATTATGAGGGTTGAATGAATCAAATTTAAACCCTAGTTGGCTATCAATTTGTATTATAATAGAGCCACTATGAGGGAAAGGGGTTCCATTCTATTTGAGTGCATTTTGTTCCAAGGTAAATAAAAGTAGATAGGAGTGGATAAATACAAAGTAACATATAGAAGGTTTGTGTTATTAGTAGCCCACGGGCCACAAGTCTCAAGTACCTCCATAGAGAGTGTTGTCTCCTTTATATTTACATCATTTTCATTCAGGAAAAAAAAAATATATATATATATAGCAACCTCATCTTTGATCTAGGTGTTATCCCAAAAGGGTTTCTGAGATCATAACTTAGTGTTTATTGTAATTGATGTGTGTTTGTATTCCATTGTTCTCTATTTTTTGTGTGTTACCTTTCACATGAAATAACATAAACATTGTAACTAATAAATCCATAAATATAAGGAAAATTAACCCCAATAGTATAGATTTCATATTTCAGTCTACTTGTATCAGATCTATTGTGACAAACTATGTAGTGGAATATCCATAGCAATTTACATATAATTTTTTCTTCTATCTTGCCATTCCTTTATAATTTTGATTTCAATAATTAATCTCCAAGACCCCAATCTCACTTTGAGGTCTATGGTTGATACTAATCTAAAGCATTATTGTAATTAAAATACATTATATTAGACTTTTCCTCACTCAAAAAATTAAAAAATGTTTTGACTAAAAAAAGTGAATTATAAAATAGAAGGATCAAATGAATTATCATAAATTTGATACAAAACATGTGCATAAGTTCCTTTTTGAACTACAAATATCAATACTCCCTCTTAACACTAAAGAAATTATGCACCAACCCAAGTTTGTCTCTAAAGACCTCAAACATCCCTTTCACTAAGGGCTCGGTAAAAATATCAACAGCCTACTTATCCATGGTAATATACTAAAGCTTAAAAACTCCCTTTTGAATCATATCTCATATTAAGTGTCACTCTATCTAAATGCTCTTGGACCTGTCATTGAACACTAGATTCTTATAGAGTTTGATACAACTCTTATTATCACAATTGATCACCATAGGGTCCAACTCCTAATAAAATAATCTTACACTTAACCTGTGAATCCAAATGGCCTCACAACTCATTTTACTTGGTGTCATATACTCTACCTATACTAAACTAAGTGCTGCATGTTTTTCTTCCTATTGAACCGATATATCTTCATTGATCCCTAACTAAAGCAACACCTGAGGTGATCTTCATGTGTACTACATTTCCTTCCCAATATGAGTCTATATACCCCCTCAAATTCACTCTACATCTCAAATATATCTCAGAACACACTCCACCATTTCCCTCAAATACTTGAGTGCATGTTTGTATGCTACCTAATGCTCTTACATTGGCTCCACCATGAACTAACTCAGGGTTTTCACTGCAAAGCATATATTTGGTCTAGTGGAATTAACAAAATACATCAAGGAACCTATCATATGTCTGTAAGATGTGGGATCCACAAACACTAAATATAAATATGTCACCTTCTTTATATTTTATATCATAAGTGTGGTTATAGGTTTTCTATCCTCAATCCGAAATATCTTCATCATTTCAACTACATGCTTACCTTGTCCAAGGAAAATCTACCCCAATATCTTCCAAACCTTCAAACCCAAGAAGTAGTGCATCATACCAATTTCCTTCATATAAAACTCAGTTTTCATATCATCTTTTCATACATTAATGAGCTTCTTTGCACCTATGACAAACAATTCATCTACATACAACACCAAAATAAAATGAACCCCAACAAATATATGATACGAGTTGGGATTTGCTTCACTTTTTGTGAAGAACATGCCCAATAGCTATCCATTTATTTTGGAATACCATTCTCTTAGAACCTACTTAAATTTTTACAAGGATTTACTAATCATGCAAACATCAGACTCCTTCCCATGCACCTCAAATCCCTAAGGATTCTCTATGTACACTTATTCTTCAATGATTCCATTAAGGAAAGTTGTATTCACATCCATACGATGTATCCCCCTTCCCATGACTAAGAAAAAATACATAATAGATCTTATGGAAGTGACCCTGATGATTGGAGAAAAAGTATCACCATATTCCACTCCCACATTTTGAGATAACCCTCTCACAAAAAACCTTGTTTGAAGTTCCCATTGCTACCATTTGCAGCATGCTTCATGTTGAAGAGCCAATTGGAACTAATAACTAATTCTACCTTTTAACTCTACACTATGGCCCAAGAATCATTCTTCATTATATATTTCTATTATTATAGCATCACATCGCATCATACCTATTGGTTTGTAACCTCCTAAAAAAAGGAAGGGCTCGAAATCAATGATTTCCTAGTCACCAATGTGAAATGTCTGGGAAAGTTATTTGGAGGCATGCTAATCTAGGTGGATATTGGTGGCCACCCACCTATTCCACCTATACCTCCATTCAGTTTCATCAGTTTCATCAATTTCCTTTTTTATAGCAGCATTTACTATTTTTATCATTTTTTCAGGTCCTAAACCTCTAAAGCATTTTTGACCCCCTAAACGGCATTTTTTTGTGGTCTGCAGCAGGCCCATAGTCGTAGGAAAAGGCCTACTGTGAATCCTGTATTAATTGGAGATATATATCCAATGAGTTATTGTATGCGCCAAACAAATATAATATGACCAAGTTACGACCTCAAGAAGTTGGTTGCCCAACTAACCCCAACGGGGCCCACAAACTCGTGGTGTTCGATCTCCTGGGGTCAGGGTTTTGGTTGAGGGTTTTTCATTGTTTTTCAATAATAAAAATTCCCTTAAGCCTCATTTTAACCCATTTCAGAGGCATGAAGGCACCATATCTCTTCTCAAATATAAGATACCATCACCCGAGCTAGTTTATTTCCATTCTGTCTGTAAGCATATTTCAGTTCTTTGATATTAATTAAATGAAGTGTTATTTTTGCTACAACTCTATATTTATGGTTATATATGTATTTTTTTGCATTCATATTTTAATTTCATATCATTGGTATCATAGCGGTCTACTCTTTCTCTATTTTTATTTGCATGTCCCCAACGAGGTCGGGGTATAAGGATTTAGGGCTCGAACTGGTTGAACCCTTGCAAGACCAGCGTAAAAAACCTCGATGGCATCCAATAGTGGAAGAAAATAAATACAATGGAGCAGGAGATCCTTTCAAAATATTTCTCGAATAATCCCTCGAGCGATAGAGGAATGCAATGATGGACAACTTTTCCCAAATCCTTCGGCAGCTACCCACAGGTGACACATATTCTTATGGCAGCCACTCTAGGAGTGCCACTCCCTTTAAGGTACAAGTTAAATTTGACATCCTCATATTTGAAGTTCAAATGGATGAATATGTCGTAGATAAATGGTTAAATATGCTATAAGGATATTTCTCGATTCATGACTTTTCCAACAAGGAAAAAATTACTTTTGCACTCCCTAAAGCCACCTTCCACATCAAGGACTAGCGGGAAACCTACTGCAAGAAGAGGTACAAGAGTGAACCCTCAACATTCTTAATCGTACCCACTTGTAATTATTTCTCAAATTCCATCAAGGAGCAGTATTACCCTGTCGGTTGCTATGAATATAAATACATAAATTGGACCATGTTGTGGCAAGGAAGGGACCAAGATGTGCCAAAGTTCACAAATATTTTTCATACCCTTCACCTGAAGTTGTGTATCAAGGATTTTGAGAATCTTTTGGTGCTCAAGTTTCTTGAATTTCTACACAAGTACATCTAGGGCGAGATGGAATTGGTGGACATCTCCTCGCTTGGTGATGCCCATAAATATTCAATCAAGATAGAGCATAAATTTAAGTAGAAGAAGTGATACTTTGGATCTGTGAATCTGAGGTAAGGAGAAGGCATCCCCAAGCCATATTAAAAAGGACAAAGCTAAGGCGGGGTGACCGAGTACAACCCGACGAATCCGAAAGCAAAGAAAAACACCACGAATACAAATAAGGACATGGGCTAATACGATGTGAGTTCCATAAGAGCCCCACCCACAACACAAGTGAGTGTTGGGCCAAGCAGTCAGTGATGGTTGAGTTGCAAACTTCTTAGTCAAATGCATGTTCTGACTTTGAGTCAGAACATGAAAATAAGAATGAAAAAGGGAAGAAGATTATTGACGTGGAGCCTAGTGCCACCATTACCACCACCAAGATCTAGAAGGATGCGCCCGAAGATCCAGAGGAGGGAGATCGCCTCTTTCATTCCTAGATGTGGGTGAAGGGTTCTCTGCTACAGTTCATTTTCGGTAGCGGGATCCAAAAGAACCTCATTTTAGTAGAGGTTTTGAAGCGACTGGGCCTACTGACCATAGCACACCGATAACCGTACACCATCGAGTGGCTTCACCAGAGATGAGATCTTCGCATCAACCAGCAGTGTTGCCTTCATTACAGCATCAAGCCCTTCACATATGAGGTATTGTGTGATGTTTATTCTCTTGAATTTTGTGATGTATTATTAGGTCAACCATACTTGTGGAAGCATCATGTTGTGTATAAGTCTATAACTCACACTATTATTATTACTTTGGTAAATAAGTTGTACAGGATATCATGGGTAGCATTTCCTACCACCATCTCTTTGATCACTGTGAAGAAATGCAGCAAGTTCATTTCCCAGACCAGGGAATTTATTTTCCTTATGATTTGCCCTCATGGAAAGAATAATATTGTGGCCACGGCCTTTAGACAGGGCTCCTACGCACAGCAGCAGCAGATGGACAAGGTCGTGGAGGAGTACAAGGACATATTCACCTCACCCACAAGAGTTCCTCTACACTATTAGGTCAAGCACTCCATTGATCTAACCCCGTGTGCGTTGCTACCCAATGGACCAATATATCGACGCTATGTTCTAGAGAGCAATTAAATTAAGAGGAATATTTAGGATTTGTTGCAAAAATGACACATCAGGCCAATTTCATCACCATGTGGGAGCCCAATCGTGTTGGTACAGAAGAAGGATGGGGCTTGGATACTTTGTGTTGACTATCAAGCGTTGAACAAGATCATTGTCTGGAATAGATATACAATCCCATGGATTGATGACCTTCTGGACCAGCTCAAAGGGGCCAAATATTCCAGCAATATCGACTTGAAGTTTGGGTATCACCAAGTACCAATCGAATCCTCTGATGTATGGAAGACTTCCTTCAAATCCAAGGACGGAATTTTTGAATGGCTGGTCATGCCTTTCGGGTTGAAGAATGCCCCCGCAACCTTCGTGAGGCTAATGGACAACATCTTTCGACCCTTTAGCAACTCATTCATGGTGGTGTATTTTGATGACATCCTGATCTTCAGCCAAAGTTGGGAAGATAACCTCCGCCATAGTCGATAGGTCATCCAAACTCTGCAACAACACAATATGTGTGCCAATTTGGAGAAATGCACTTTTGGTATGACCAAGGTTCAATATCTGGGGTACATCGTTGATGAGTAGGGTGTACATGTGGACCCGGCCAAGATATAAGTCATTTGGGATTGGACAGCCCCAACCACTCTAACAGAGCTCCGCAGCTTCCTAGGTCTTTCCAATTTCAACCGCGGGTTCATGTTGGGGTTCCCTCATATCAATTGGCCTTTGAGTCAAATCACCAAGGACAGAGTGAAAGAAAAATTATTTTGTTCAGAATCCCAACAAAAGGAGTTTTCATATTTTAAGCATTTTCTCTCCTCTGCACCAGTGCTCACATTACCATACCTGCAAGAACCATTTGATATTGATACAGATGCTTTTGACTATGCTATTGGTGCACTTTACTCAGCAAGGGAATCCAGTGGCATATCACAATGAGACACTTTCAGACACGGTCCAAAAGTATCTGACCTATGACCAAGAGATGTATTCCATTGTGAAGGTTTTCCGACAATGGAAGCATTACATTTTGGGGAAGGAAATGGTCATCCACACAGACCATCGACCCCTACAGTTCATACAGACACAAGGGAAGTTGCAAAACAATTTCTATTATAAATGATCCACATACCTAAGACAGCTCCATTTTAACATTAAGTATAAGAAGGGAAGCACTAATAATGTTGCAGGTTGCCTCAGCTGATCGTTGTTCATGGCACTGGACATTGTGTTTGAATCTTATGGGCACGAGACTTTTGGGTAGCTGCATTTGTACAAGAGCGATCCAGAATTTGGCAACACATACGATACGCTCCTAGAAGGAAAGCAAGTTCCAAATTTTCACCTACATGATACATTTTTATGTAATTTGGGACACCTCTGTGTTCCTCCAAGTGGGCGTGCCAAGATGAATTTGGAGGCACACTGCAGTTAGGTCACTAGACACTTCAGAGTAGAGAAAATAGTGGCAGAGCTATAGAAGTATTTTTATTGGTCGAACCTTCGAGAGGATATTTGGAAGTACATCAAATCCTTCTTTGCTTATGTCATTTCCAAACCAACCATCAAGAAGTAAGGCCTATATACTCCTCTGCCTACTCCTAGTCGACCTTGGGAATCCATCTCCATGGATTACATGTCTAGTCTCCCTTCTACTAAGCATGGAAATGAATGTGTTTTCATGGTCGTCAATAAAATCTCTAAGATGGTCATTTTGGCAGCATGCAAGAAGAGTATAATAATAGAATCCACTGCTAATATCTTCTTTAAACAAGTGTGGGTACACTTTCGGATCCCACATTCCATTATCTCATATTGGATAGCAGGTTCGTAAGTATATTTTGTTCAAGTCTCTTGTCAATTTTGGATACCAAGCTCACTAATTCCACGACTTTCCACCCCCAAACTGATGGCCAAACAGAGGTTGTCAATAGGATGATTGTACACATTATGTGCATGTACAACTTGAAGCATCCAGGCATATGGGATGAAATACTCCCCCATGTCTAGCACATATACAACATATCTTTCCATAAATCAACTGACCACATCCCCTTTTATATGGGGTTGGGATTCCAGCCACTATTTCCATTTATGTGGTCATACCATTTGCAACTACTCAGGCATCTTCGGCCAATGTCAAATCTGAAGGTGATAGGGCTTACTACTTCATTGATTGCATCCATTACATCTGCCAGTAGGTCCATGACATATTATACAAATCCAATGGTAAGTACAATAAGTGACATGATCAACATCAGGTGCCACACAAGTTCCAGGTGGGCGAAAAATTTTGGCTACATTTGCAGAAGGAACGCCTCGTTGGGCACCACGGTAAGCTTCGATCACTCCAATATTGGTCCTACACAATTAGCAAGGTTGTAGGGTACAATGATTTCAAGCTCAACATTCCACTATTCCTTGGCCTACACTCAGTGTTCAATGTGGACCGCCTTAGGCCATACTTTCCACCATTACTAGACACATCTGACATTGCAGAACAACTCTCACCAAAATATTTAAACCCATACTGCATGGAACACGCCACAACTAATCGGATCATGGACACACATATCAAGAACACTCACCAACATAGGATCCATCTACATCAATTTTTCAAAGTAGGACAACTCCTTCACCAAGGAAAATGGTTCACCAGGGACCACGTTCAACAGAAATTTCCTCGCCTCATGGAGGCTATGCATGCAATGGGGAACGTTTATTCCTAAGGAGGGAAGATAGATATAGGTTGATATTGGTGGCCACACACCTATTCCACCTATACCTCTAGTTGGTTTCATCATTTTCCTTGTTTATAGCAGCACTTACTATTTTTAGCATTTTTTCGGCTCTTGAACTTCCATAGCAGTTTTGACCCCCTAAACGGTGTTCGTTTTAAGGTCCACAACAAGCCTATGGCCATAAGCAGGGGCCTACAGTAAATATTTTATTACTCAGAGAGATATTTCCAACGAGGTATCATACGCACCAAACGGAGATTATATGACCAAGTTACGACCTAGGAAAATTGGCTGCCCAACTGGGCCCACAAACTCTTGGTGTTTCATCTCCTAGGGTTAGGGTTTTGGTTATTTAGGGTTTTCCCTTGATATTCAATAATAAAAAGTCCCTTGAGCCTCATTGTAACACAGTTCAGAGGCATGTATCCACCACATCTCTTCTCATAGATAAAATACCATTGCCTGAGCTAGTTTATTTCCATTTTGTTTGTAATCATATTTTAGTTATTTGGTTTTAATGAAATGAAATGAAATTTCTATTGCATCTCTGTATTTGTGGTTATATCTGTATTTTTTTTTGTTACTACATAATTTTGGATCACATTCTTTCCCTGAATCTTCTCCTAGGAGCCGCAATATATCCTTTAGAATCCCTCAATTTCAATGTGAACCATCAAGGTCTCTTAATAGAACTGGAAGGGGCTAATAACTCCTCCTCACCTAATGGTTAACTTCCTAAACTAGAAATTGTTGGTGTCTTGGGTGATCCCATCTTAACATGTAGAGATTCATGTTTCTTATTCTCTATCACTAGAATGGGCTTATGCAACTTCTTAGATGCAAATTCCTCTACAAACTTTACATCCCTACTTACCATTATTTTCCTCTATGCTATAATATATATGTTGTATCCCTTTGAAGTCTCGTTGTAACTCAAAAATAAACCAATCATACTAAATGGATCCTACTTAGTCATTTTCTCTACAAGTACATGGATATAAATTGGACAACCAAAGATGTTAAGATGACTCACCTTTGGCTTCACACAGTGAATGCTTTTGTTGATGTCTTATCCCCCAAGATCATGTGAGGACTCATGTTATGGATGTAGATTGTTGTGTTGCATGATTCTACCAAAGAAAAATGGGAAAGTCTTGGTCATGGGTCATGGCCTTAGTAGCCCCTATGATAGACTATTTTTTTTTCTCTACAACCCCATTCTATTATGGGTTGTACAAAACTATCAGCTCCCTCTTGATTACTAACTAGTTAGAGAAATCCTTGCAATCATTTGAGGTTTACTTTCCCCTGTTATTTGATATCAAAACCTTGATATTCTTTCCCATGTGGTTCTCAACTAGAGCTTTGAACTCTTCAAACATATTGAAGACTTCATCCTTCATCTTCAACAAAAAAAATCCATGATTTCTAATAGAAAGCATAAATAACTGAAACATAGTACATGCCTCCCACAATTGATGCTAATGGAATAAGTCTACAAACATCCAAATGAATCAAATCCAAAATATACTTATTCATATGCTCATTTCTTAGGAAATCGGCCTTAGCATACTTACCAATCCATTCGGAGAATTTTGAGGTCAAAAATAAGCTTCAAATTAAAATTGTAATAATAAAATCAACTTTAAAAGAAGAAATAGTATTCAAGATGATGATGCCATCCCTAGCAGTGGATATTCTTGGAGGGAAAAGAAAAAATTTGCTTTTTAAATCATATTTTTTACTTATCTCTGTATAGGTTTACTCAAATCAAGAAACACGTTTTTTTATGCATTTTCATATTTTATCAGTGTGGGTCTACTCAAAAGTACGTAAAGTGGGTATTCTTTGGATGTAGAATTATATTTCACATCCAACAAGTGCCCACACTTGAAATTTAAGTAAATCCATAAGGAGATAACTTAATAGTATAGTTTAAAATTAGTTTTCATTCTTTTCCTTTAAAAAATCATCTCTTATTTTATTATTTTTACTACTATTTTATTATTTTCCTTAGGAGGCCCATTTTAGACCTCTAAATTCCCTTAATGGGACATCCTTTTCATAATCCTTGTTGTTGAATGTTGAATTCGGGAAGACAAGTAACTATTTCCCTCGTAATAGGAAATGCTTTATAATGAAGGTGCCTCAGAATAGGAAATGATTTATAATGAAGGTGCCCCATCCACTTGTGCCATAGCTCACATAGGATATCACTGCTATGAACCAAGGCTCAAACAAGTTCACCTTGCATCTTGTACAAATTTCCTTCCATAACCCCAATCACATGAGTGTATCAAGGCTTGAATCCTTCATCTTGATGAGGACTTGTTTGTTTTAGAATTCCATTACAAAACCCTTATCCCCAATTACCAAGACTAAAATCAATTTTTTCCTAAAACTTGGAAGAAATAATACATCCTTAAAATCTTAAGAGTTACCTAACTCAAGCTAGAATGGAATAGTACCAACTCTTGTTGATGGGTAGTTGGCATCATCACCAAGCTCAAATTATACTCTTTAGTCTTGCTTCTTCAGACTATAAAATAATTGTTGGGTTGATATCATAAGACAAGATGCCAGACTATCCACATACCAAGAATTCATTGAAACTATTATAGTAGAAAGTAAAGATCCTCATGATAAACATTTCTCAAAATTCGCAACAAACTCACTCATATAAGTTTTTATTTATGTTGCTACATGTTGTTCTTATTGCTTTCCTTTTCCCTTCTTCTCTAGAAATTATGATGCATGATGTCCAAACTTATGACAGATGAAGCGCTTGATTTTACTCAAGCCCTTCTTCTTATCTAATTTTGAGGCTAACTCTTCACTCATTCCCTTAACATTACTAGAACCCTTTCCTTTTCCCTTCTTCGTTTGAGCAAATAGGGCCAGGTTCTAGTCACCTCCCTTCTTATTGGCCTTTGACTCCATCCAAATCTCCTCGTGGATACATTCATCCCACAATATTTCTAAATTTTTAAGTTTATTGCAAGCACAAACACCTTGGACAAATGGGAATCCATTTAGTGCCATGTTCATCAACTTGAAATCTTCCACTTTCTCCCTAACTATTGCAAGTTAATCATGAAATTGTGTGATCTTCATCAGGTAACTATGAATAGTGTAAGATCTAGTCATCTCTATGGATTTGAATTTGTTATGTAATATAATTTTTCTATTAATGTTCTCACTCTAATAGTGGTTAAGCGGAGCGTCAAACATCTCCTATCTTTTTCTTCTAGGATAATTGAGGAATCAAATGATCTTTCACAACAACCAAGATCGCCCACTTGGTTTTAATTTCCTTCTTCTTCTAGCCTTCCAACGGCTACGGATCTATAGGTGAGGGAACTAAATTTTCAACAATATCCCAAAGATCATTTTCCTACAATAGCAGTGTTAACTTGGTTTTCTATGACAAGAAATTTGAGACACCATATAAACTATCCTCAAATATGAGGCTTCTTGTTGAAATCTTCCCTAATGTTGAAAAGAAATTTACATGCAAGAGTTCTTAGTCCTTCAAGCACCCAGAAAATGGAACAATGTAACTATTGGTCCTCAAATTTGCTAGATATGTTTGTTGTATAGCCAAACCTACATTAGATATGTTTGCTAGTCACTAAGATTTGCAATATCTGCATATTTTAAACCCAAATCTACACTAGATCTATATACGAATACTTGGAAATCTCAATCAAAGACCTTGCTCTCATACCATGTCATTTTTTTCAAACCCTAGGTGATAGATCAACTATGCTTATTTACTAAATAAATCTAAGTTAGAATTTTCTTCAATAACATAAATAAAAATTGAACATGCATCAATTACATGGATAGCTAGAAAAACAAAATAGACGCTAAAAACTAATTTCCAAGTACATAGAAAATATGTCCTTCAAATCAATTTTTCATTTATCATCAAAGGTTTACAAAAGTTCCTCAAACTAAGGATTCTCTTCCTACATGGAAAAAAAATTGAAGTTCGCAAGATTGTTGTATAGTCGTGTCCATACAATTGTACATCCTATTTATATAGTTGTATGAATCTGCACAGATATGTTTGTATGACCTTCTACACCCTAGATATGCAACCTATAAGTCTTTTGTGTTGTTGTTCTTATTATTGCTCTACTTTTCCCTACTACTTATTCACCTTTGAATAAAAATTGAACAAAACTATCATAATAAAAAAATCTACTCTATTTCTTCACTTTAAAATCTATAGTGAAATAAATAAATCATTATATAACTAAAATACACTTTATTAAATTTCAAATAAATTTCCCTTAAGCAGAAATAAAGAAAAAAAAACAAAAAAACAAAAAAACAGAACATATAGAAAAGCTCAAATTACCTCCGTACAAAACTTGTGCCGGAGTTCCTGTCGAACAACAAACATTGATAGCTAAGTCACAAGAAACATTGGCACTTCAAAATATCAAATTCCAACTACCCTCGACACTTATTATCTTCAAATAAAGATAAAAATAATCAATACATTGATGTAGTTCTAGATGGTACCTTGCGTATCCTTTAATTAGTAATGCATTGGTTTCATCGTATTTTCATTCAGTACATTTAAGCAGATAATAACTAGCATAACAATTACATTTAATTTATTTGATATAAATT
Organism: Pinus albicaulis; assembly: GCA_034641835.2. Taxonomy (NCBI): domain Eukaryota; kingdom Viridiplantae; phylum Streptophyta; class Pinopsida; order Pinales; family Pinaceae; genus Pinus; species Pinus albicaulis. The sequence continues at coordinate 994,066,673 of CM076582.1, forward strand.
AAAGGCAAATTTCAAATATAATTGTACCAACCAAAGGTACTTATTAGCATAAATAGATTATTATATTATAAGTCTATTTATTTTGAAATAATTTTTTTATAATTTTAATTTAATTATCAATCATTAATATCTATAGATTTTTCTTAATACTTAGATAAAGTGTCCAGATTTATTTCAAAGTAGTATGTCTTTGTTTTTTGTTTTAATTAAAAAATAAAATGTATGTTGATAGCCATGTCCTTTTTGAAGTCAATTGAGTTTATCACGAGTGGTTGGGAGGAACGATTGGAAACCTCCCCACCTAGGTTCAATTCTTGCAAGTGGTATGATGAAATGGAATATATGGATATTTATAAGTCAAACAAATTTATTTCTAAAAACGTTGTTATATTAAAGTGTTAAAAGAACACAAATAATGGTGTATATGTTTGTGATATTGACAAGTCATGGTATTGTAACAAAACTTATTTACAATAATTATTTGCATCAATAATAATTATTATTATTATTTTAAATAAAGTTATAATTTTTCTTTTTTTCTTTTTTTCTTTTTTTTTCAATTTGAGAATGATTATGGTGTTTTAATGTTTATTATTTGATGTCTATCCACATATACCAATCATACATAACAAAGTCTATTTAGAAGTTAAGAATCTCCATGGTAAAAGAAACATATTTACAAGTTAAAAATCTTCATGGTAAAGTGGAGGTGAATTTCAAAGGTTAAAAATATTTTTAAATGTTTTATTAAATGTATATATGTTTAAATCATTTTTTTGTATCCCAAATGAACCTTACGTGACATGTAGGTACTAGTAAACCTTTGGGGTCTACTACCTGTCCTCCTCTCCCTAAACCAAGTCACAACTCAGGAGATTTGAACAAGTCACAACTAAGGGGATTTGAACCTTGTATCTCTCAGTTTTCACATTACTTTCATCGCCAATTGAACTGCCCCCCTCGAAAATTATTTTTATAGTTAATAATAATAATTTAAAACATGGTTACAATTTAGTTAATTTTTTATATTTTTTCAATCTTGGCAATGTGAGATGTATCATAAGATAAGTGTCTTGATGACTATCATGGATTGTCTTTGTATATATACAAATATAAGAAAATAACATCATACCTTCTGACCATCAATCAACCAATAATATTATAAAATAATATCAAGTATGACAATTTTGAAGCATTCACATTTATACTTAAATTAGAGAAATCAGAAATTTCAAATTCTAAACCAAAAAAAATTGGATGAAAAATAATTTATAAATAGGTAAAATATAATAGAAAATTTCACTCACTTTTGTTACACATTACACCAGTGCTAACTAATTTTTTAAATTTGCGTCTACTTATCACGCAGTGAATTCAAATAAGTTTTATGATAAAATGCTTCTCACGACTAGAGGCACTCTATTTTCTATGAGTTTTCCTTTTTTATGTTTTCTATTACAAAATCTTTCAATACAAAGCCAATTATTTTTTGTTTTTTAACAATGTTGAATATTTGTATTACCCTTCGAAAAGGAAGCAAGCTCTCGCTTACAATATTGATGAAAGAGACAAAATGGAGGAGGGGAACAAGCAGCTGGGATCATAGTTCAGTGCTTTTACATTGGGGAAAGGAATTCCTCCAGCAACATTGGATTTGTAGATCCTAAAAAATTACTTTAGAATACAAATAAAATTTCATTTCATAGTTGGAACTGATTACTGAAAAAACTGATACTTATCCTACGAATTTCTTTCTTCTAAATTGTTGTTGATATATAAATCGATTATGTTCCTTCAGCTGATTAAGGAGGTCCTTTACGTGTTCAATCTGGAATTTATTTACCTGCACTATGGAAACGCTACTGAAGAAGGCTAGTCCATTACAGCACAGGAAGAGGAAGCAATAAAAGATCGCAGAGGAAACAAACATGGATATGAAAGCTTGAGCAGAGCAGAGGGAACAACAATCAAAGCAGAGGTAACAGAAATCAGAGTTGAGGGAACATCAGTCAAAGCGGAGGGAACAACATTCAGAGCAGAGAAGGGTGCACGCAATGATCCAGTGCGCAGCAACTGGGAGCAATGGAGATAAGGAGCGTTGTAGAGAGGTTAATGCGGAAGAAGGTATAAAAAGAGTGGGCGGGGGAGGGATGACGGGAAGAGGAAAAACAGGTGGGATACTTAAGAAGGAATTAGGACGAGGGACCTCAAGAAGCTCTTTTGTGGTGGAAGCCCATTGATGTCGAAGAACTGCAATCTCTACTTTTTTTTAATTTTTCATCTGATTCACTTGTTCCTTGATTTGATCTATGGCTACCTTGTGCGCACGGAAGTGCACACAGGACTAAGACTTAGAATCCCTGGATTCCATGTAGTTATTTGTTGTTAAAGAGCTTAAATAGAGATGGTGTAGAAAGCTTTGATCCGTTGATTGTAATGAAGAGGAGCAAACAGACAGAGATATGGTAAGAACGACTGAAGAGAATGTTGGAGGCGTTGATGAATTATGACTAGGGTAATGTAGAATACCCTGATCTTTTGACTGAGATGGAACCAGAGATTTGCAGAGAGTGACTAAGGATGAAGCTGAAGGTGATGAATTGATGGAACTGAAATGATGTGAGAGGCTCATATCTGAAGACATAGGAGGGGAGCAGAATTCAAATGGAGTGCCGAGAAGAATAACAAGAGACGGAGTTGGAAATAAAAGAGAGGGGAAGGCGGAGAAAAAAACGCCTAGGGATGGAGGGGCGAGGAGATGGCGTAGGGGAGGATGCGGAGGGGAGGAGAAGATGAAGGATAGTTGATATGGAAGGAAAGAGTTGATATATAGAGACAACGATCAACAAAGAGGTGGGCTCGAGCTGGAGACCGCCAGCAAGGGAGACGTCGAGATTCAAAGCTTAGAAGCCACTAGACATTAGACAGATCAGAGGAGATCAAGAGTTGGGTGAAGAGAATGGCGAGGAGGAGAAGATAAATATAAGAGAAAAGGCACGAAGGAGGAGGATTCACGGGAAGGAGAAGGGAGAGGGGAAGTTTCCAAGGATGATCGAACAATATTACAACAATGCCTAGAAATATTCCATCTCCAGGCAGGACAAGGAGAACACAATATTTAAGAGGGATTCATGTATGTACAATTTATTTTTTACAAAGCTTCACTATCATGGAATTGAGATTTTGATGAGATCATTGTCAATTTTGGCGCCTGAGATCCTTTCAACCGCCTTGTTTGTGAGTGCATCTACCATTTTATTATTATCCCTTAGAATATGGTAGCATGTAATTTGGCCAAGTTGCTTTAGATGTTGGTTGATATTGTCCATTATGTGGCGTGATGTTGCATTCTTGAGCCTTGTACCTCTTTCCATTGCCTGAATTATTATTGAAGAGTCTCCCAATATTATTGGGTTCTTTATGTTCCGATATTTTAAGATCTTAACTCCCATAATAAGTTTGTAGGCTTCAGCCCTATTATTTGACATGGTGCCTAAACCCCATTCAAACATAATTGTATTTTTCTTTTCATTATCATTAATTAAACCTCTTGCACCTGCTTTTCTGGGGTTCAGTTTTGAGGCTCCATCGAAGAATAGACAGGTCTATTAAGGGTGGTTAACCAAATATTGAATTCATCTGCTGGGAATCTTATTTTCCAGTTTTGATTTTCCTTTCTGAGATTGGGCACAGCTGTTATCTTGGGTTTTCTATCTGCATACCTAATCCATTCCCTTTCTTCTTCTTGGAGCTGCGTCCAATCTATTCCTTTTTTCCCCTTGACACACTATAATTCTGAAACTAGTCCCCATGTTTTTTATAGAGCCCTTGCCACAGTCGGATTTTTGTTCTAGAAGGTCTTATTGTTTCTAGCTAACCATATCTACCAACATAAGAAGGATGGGATGCTGGTCCAGAATCTTTGAACTGTGTTTTTTTTAAGGTGTATGGATATTTCCTTTTCCATTCTACAAAGAATTCATTGAGAGGGAGGGAGTAATTTAGTGTTGTTTCAATAGGATGCACCAAAAGCTGCCAACATTCTTTTGCAAAGTTGCATTCTAGGAAGAGATGTTGAATATTTTCTTCAACAAGAATACACAGTGGGCATTAAGAAGGGCCCAAAATTCCTTTACTTTTGAGATTCTTTTTTGTGAGTATTTTCCTTTTTAGGAGGGTCCAAATGAAGATTTTGATTTTGGCAGACTTTCAATTTTCCTCGCCAATTTCTAGAGATGTAATGATGGCCTTGTTGCTCTTGCAACTTTGTGTATCCAGATTTTACCATGTAATCCGCCTGAGGGGTTCCATATTAATGTATCCTATTTGCCTTGCTCTATTGGAGTTTCTCCTTTAAGCAGGGATATCAGAGTTACCCATTGATCTTTTAATCCCTAAGGAAAGTTTGGAGCTTTCCATTGTTTCCAAGTTATGTCTGTGTCCCATTGAGATATTTTTTCCAAATTGGAGTAACCTGTTGATAACACCTATTTTCGTAATCTTTGTATTTCTTGATTGTTGATGAGTGGATCATTTCCCATTATGTTGTCCTTCCACAAGTTGATCTCTTTATCATTGCGCGAAAATCTTGATATATTGCGTTTGATGAGAGGTAGTACCTTGATTATAAGTTTCCAAATTTGTGTGCATGGTCTTAATGGTGCTTTCCCTTCTAAAATTGAGATTCTTGGTGCATTTATATATTTTGATTCCTTTGTTTGCTTCCACCAACTTCTTTCTCCTGTGATGAATCTCCATGCAACTTTGGCACCAAGAGCTAGGTTCATCACTCTAGGTAATCAAATAGAAAGGCCTCCTTTATCATATGACACAGTTTCTTGGCTCCATTTAATTAGACTGGATGTTTTTTGTTTTTGTTCGGCCTCCTTGCCAAAGGAATCCTTTGATTATCAATTCAATTTTCTTGTGTTTATTTGCAGGGGCACGGATCGTGGCAAACAGATAAAGGGAAAGAGCTGAGAGGATGGATTTTATAATAATGACATTGCCTGCTTCATTTAGCCAGATCATTCCCAAGAGTGGATCATTTTTTTCATCTTCTCGGTGTATTTTGTCCAGATTTCAGTTTTCAAGTTTTTCTTTTTTATTGGCAGACCAAGGTATTGAAAGTGATTCCAATGGGCTTGAAATGGAATATCTAAAATTTGAGATATTCTCTGGAGTGTCTGATGCGGGGTGTTCCAACCAAAGATGCAGCTTTTACCATTGTTTAGCAAGCCTCCAGAAACTCCCGTGAAGTTATCTAGAACTTTTTTTAATCTTCTTGTGACTATGCATGATGCCCCACCCATTAATAGGGTTTCATTCGCAAATAAATAATGTTTTATGCTTTTTACCCCCTTACTCATTGAGAGGCTTGTCAAGGTACGACTTATAATTCTACAATATTCTAGTTTTCTGCTCAAATAATCAGCCATCAGGATGTAGAGGAAAGGAGACAAGGGGCAGCCTTGTCTTAAACCTCGAGAGATATGAAAAAATTCACAAGGCCTTCCATTGACTAGGGAAGCTATCCATGGGCCACTTACACGAGATTTTATGATTTCAACAAACTCTGTCGAGAAGCCAAATTTATATAACATTGTTGAAAGGAAGGAAAGATTAACTTTTTCAAAGGTGTTTGCCATTTCCATTTTTAATATGAATCCTTGTTCTTTGCGTGTTATGCTAGAATGTAATGCCTCTTGAACAAACATAATATTGTCTACAATCTGCCTTCAAGGAACAACCCCTCCTTGGTTCTCTGAGATTAGGGAGTGGAGGAGAGTTCTAATACGACTTGCAATAATCTCGGTTATTACTTTGTATGAAGAGTTACAAAGAGAGATTGGTGGAAATATGTTGAGGGAGGAAGGTCGAGTTTCTTCTGGTATGAGGGCCAAGTATGTCGAGTTTGTGTACCTTCCGATCTTCTTCTTCTTGAGGACATAACTCATCATTTTTAACAATTTTTTAATTGAAAACCAATAATAACAGCAGAAAGAGATGGATAATTCATTTGGGCCATGAGCTTTATCCGGATGGAGTCTCCATATTGTTACCATTAGCTCAGATTATGAGACATATTTAATAAGCTCTTTATTCATTGCTTCATTTTTAATGTGCGAAATATTCTTAATGAAGCCTTCCACATTTGTGTTCCCTTGTTCTGTTGTTAACAAATTTTTGTAATGATTATGCGCTTCTTTCTTTAACTCCTCTTTCCCTTTGATCTCCACACCCCCCTCTCCAGTGATTTTATCAATGTGGTTTTTTTTTATCATTCTTAGCTTTGCAGAGTTGTGAAAGAAAGTGGTGTTTTTGTCACCCGCTTGAATCGACCACTGCCTTGACTTTAACCTCCATGCTTCTTCTTCCTTCATGTTATTTTTGTAAATCTCCCAATGTGGCTCTTTTTCCCTTAGTTGGTTTTCTTTTCTGTCTTCCATATTCTCTGCCTTCTCTTGAACTTTTACCATTTCTTTTTGTAGTTCCTCGTTTACTTTGTGGTTCCTTGTAACTGTTTTTTTCCCTTTGCTTGAGGCTAATTTTGACATTCCTCAATTTTGTTTCCCATATTTAGCTGGGGTAGCCATTTATTTTTTTTTTCCATGCATTTGTAATTATTTGTTTTGCCTCTTCATTGCTGCTCCACAATTGATTATATCTAAATGGAAGAGGTCCATAGTTTTCATTGGTTCCTAAAATTATTGCTACCAGTTTATGGTATGAAGCAGCTGAGGGAATAACTTTGGATGATACTAAGTTGAACTCTGATACTATGATGTCCTTAATTAAAATTATGTCTAGTCTTTCTTTTATGTTTTCCTTCCTTGTCCTCTTGTTATCCCAAGTGTACTTTCCATTTTTAGGTGGGATATCCATTAAATTTAAGCTCTCTATAATCTCTTCGAGAGAGTCTCGAGAAGGTTCTGAATGAAAAGTTCCTCCTCCTTTTTCTTCAGCATTTAAAATTAGATTTAAATCTCCTCCCATGATGATATTTTTTTCTTGTTCCACCAGCATATTTTCTTTTAGAGTTTTCCAGCATTTTTCTTTATCTCTATAATGGTTTGGAGCGTAGAAATTATAGAGGTTGATTTGCATTTCCATGGTTTTTCTTTTCAACTGGGTCCTTATCCAATGTGGATCATTCATTGGTTTTGTAGCTCCCACTTATCTTTGCGCCATAGCGTGCTTATTCCTCTCGAGGACCCAATGGTTGGGAGGGTTGTTCCTTCATAATTTTTTATATGTTGAACCAAATTCTCCATTTCTTGCCATCTGATTTTGGTCTCCTGGAGCATTAGAATATCAGGTTTTTTCGTTGCTATAAGATCTCTTGTTATGTTTAACTTGGAGGGATGTCATAAGCCTCTACAGTTCCAAGAGACCAATTTCATTATTTACTAAGATTTGATACAGAGGGACTTTCCCTCGATAAGAATGTTGGCCTTTCTCCTTGCTTCATGTGCCTTTTCCAAGATAGCTCTCCATTGGTTGTTGAGTGCCTAATGTGAGTTCCTTTGTTGTTGCTTCATCTCTTAAGTCTTTGTTTGATCTTCTTCCTGGATTTTTGGAGTTGTCAACAAATAATAGGGATTCTTTCGACTAATTTCTTGTTAGAATCCTTTCAGAGGAGGGAGGGGGGGGTCTAGGAGGAGAGGGGGTAGGTAAGAGAGGAGGGACAGAGGCAGCGAAGTCAAGAAAGGAGGAAGGGACTAAAGGAGAAAGGCTAGGCCTGGGTGGAGCTTGAGGGGAAAGAGGAGGGTCAGAGGGGGTGTCAAGGGGCTCAAAACAGTTAGAGACAAGGAGGGTAGTAGCTTGAGGGAGGGGGATGGAGGAGTAAAGGAGGTCCTTCGAGGGAGGGGAAGAGGTCGAGGTTGAGGTTGATAAAAAAATGTGAGGAGACTTATTTCCTGTCTTATTTTTCTTTACTTCCTCCCATTTCGGTTCTTTTGTTTCTTCATTTTTCTTTTCTTGATCTTCTTTCTTATTACATCTATCAGTGAAATGTCCATATTCATGTCATACCTTGCACTTGAAGAGTATTTGGTCGTAGTCCAGTTGTTGGATGTGAGTCCAATTGTCCACTTTGATCTTTATCGCCTCCGGGAGTCCTTCGCCTAAGTCCACTTCAACACAAATCCTGCGCATGCCTGCATTTTTTTTGGGCTCGCTTTTGTCTACACATTGTCCTACAACATTGTCGATGGCTTTGACTGACTCATCTCCCTAGCAATGTAAAGAGAGGTGGGGGAGACGCACACAAACTAGGACTGAATTTGGAATGTCTAGCTCGAGATTGAAGTCTAGGTTCCACCTGTTTAGATAAAGCCCTCTTTTTGTCCATAAAATATGGACCGTTCTTAAAGATAATATCTCTATCTTCTTTTGTTTCGAAATGAAACGTAAAAAAACCTCTTCCACATAAACGAATGGATATTTTCCCTTGAATTACTTGAGTCCAGTTTCTCTCCACCCATTGTTGGACTATTTTTGGTGATGGCCAGAGCCCTATGAAATGTCCAACGAGTCCTTTTTCTGAGAGAAAAATGGCTGCTCCATGAGGAAGTGTAGGAGGCAGAGTAATTTATGGTATGTCTGCAAGTTTTTTCACGAATTTAGTCATTGTTGGACAAGCTTGAGGAACACCCATTGAAAAAATAATGCAAGAAAATGTTGCAACAGATTCATATAAAGGAAGTTGCGATGAGTTTGGTGGAGGATCAGATGACAGATCCCCTCCCAAATCAAACTCCAGAGGGGCCATTACAGAGAAGGGAGGTCGAGGCAATAGAGACAGAGAGTTGCTAGGTCAGGCAGCAGCACGCACGATGATCTAAATCTCCTTTTACACAACCAATTATTATTAGTGTATTAATTTAAATCATTATTTTATTAGTAAATATAATTACATTAATTTGTGTATAAAAAAATTTTAACAATAAATTACTCAACAAAAATTCATTCACAAATTCATATTGACAAGTTGCTTTCCCATATAATTGCAACCATAATCTTTCGTCAGACATCTTGTTTATGTACTTTCTGAGTTGGTTATTTATTTTGTCTATGTACTAGAACTATTAGAAAATTTTCTTTGAACTTTCACAAACTTAAAATAGCTTTTAAAAATGTCTACATCAATATCAAAAATATCAGACATTATTTCTGTTTGGGTTGGTTTTTCCTCATAAGAGGAGGCCCAGGAACAGGTGATGAGGTACACATGCCAACATGTTGGCGTTTCTTTTTTGTATGAACTGGAAACAGTGCTTACAAGTTTTCCTCATTTTGGCAAGGCTCTTAAAACAATGGCCATTTCTTTAGAGGGCTAGGACCCAGTCTTGGAATCCTTAAATGCATGTGCAATGTAACTTTTTGTTTTAATATAAAAAAATTCGATTTTTTCTCCAGAAAAAAATAAAAATAAAATAACGATAATAATTGCAATCATAATCATATACATTACATACAAAAAATGCATAATATTTTTTACTTATATCATCAAAAATAGCATGTAAGTTGTCATGTACATTAGAACATGGACAAGCATTGATTAAAGAGATACCAATGCCCAATATGATTCAACTAAACAAGTCTTATTTTAGAAGTTGATAAGTGACATTGTGTAACCATATTATTTTGTACATTGTTCAATACATAACTTGCGTTATCTATATATCTCATAGGTTATATACCCTTTTGATTTAACATTCCTTTTGCACCATATTTTCTTCATGGTCATTGCTTAGTCATTTCTCTCATACATTTAAAATTTCATGTCTTAACCAAGAGGTATAAAATAGAAGAAAAACTAGCGAAGTGAAAAAATGTGTATATTTATAATAAACATTTTACATATTAAGGAAGAAATTATTTATAATCTTATGTTCATGTGAGAATTATTGTCACCGAGAAAGGGATACAGTGGATGGGTGCTCTGATATTTTTTGTGATTAGGGTTTCTGCAGGGCTCGGCGATCTGGGATGACACATCATGGCAGGGGCACTGAGACGCATTGTTGCTTTGCGGTCCTATGGACGACCGCATACGTCAGCCCTGGGATAGGTTTACTTCTAGAACCACTTACTCCACCTATCACGACCTCCCATTTTTCTCCCTTCGTCTATAGCCTCTCACTGTCGCTCCTTCCAATGGCCCGCGCTTTACAGCATCCATCGATCGACCCACATCGTATGCCATGGAGGACGAGCTGTTGGATTATTCCTCGGACCCATTGGAGGGCTTTCCGATCTGGACCACTCCACGACACTCCCCGTCTTTTTCTTCCGCGCTGGCACAACCCGCATCTTCAGAGTTTCTAGATGGAACTAGGTCATCCACCTTGCCTCATTTTTCACTGGAGGGACCTTCTTCCATTGCACTACACTCTGATTCTCTGCCATCTTCAATGCTAGAATGCTTCCCCCCCCTCCCTGAAGTCGATCCAACGCTATCTGTACCGCTTTCCCCTACATCTCAACATTTTTTTCATCCCTCCTTCTGCCACAGTCCTCCCCCCTCCCCGAGAAATCCCTTCCTCACTAGTCTCTATACCTCTGCTGCCCAACTCTGCACCCCCTATACCCCCGCAGAACCTGCGCCCGGCTGAACCCTCATAGCATTCGCCATGCCCACCTCCTTCTGGGTGTTTCACGGGCACGCTCCCCGTTGATCCGCCCTCTCATTCCATCGGGCCGATCAAAGAACCATCCTCGGATTTGGCAGAGATGCTACCCTCCCTAGGCACTCAGTCGCGGCCATCCAGGAAGACGCGATGTGTGAAAAAAGGTAACAAGGGAATCGACCTTGCGTTTGGGGACCAACACAAGATGGGCGATGTACTTGACACGGCGGAGAGGGTTTTGGTCGAACACGTTCAGGGCCGGAAATACAACTCGGAGCGAATTCGACTATGGACTATGGATATTTGGGGACAATTTAATGATACGTTACCTTCTGTCATCATTCTTCCCAGAGGATGGTTTGCACTTAGTTTCAATCGACCAGAACACCTACAATGGGTACCTGCCCGTTATTGGCACACAGAACAAGCCCCAGTCCTATTGAAGAGATGGAGCCCTCTATTCGACCCTGAGCGAGAGCACTTGGGTGCTGGACCCATCTAGGTTCGATTACCTGGGATACCTATGCACTTCTCGTAGGAGGATACCTTCACACACATTGGCAATGCTCTTGGGTCCTATCTTGATCATGACAAATATTACATTGTGACTGGTATCATGACCATGGCTCGGATTCTGGTACATTTGGACACCAGAGAGGGATAGGAAGAATTCATTACACTACGATGGAAGTAATTTACCCGGATCCAACCCCTGGATTACGAAGGTGTGCCTTACAGATGTAGAAGATGTCATGAGGTGAGGCATCTCTACAAGGATTGTCCACTCCTACAGAAGAAGGACTCAGTCCCTGTCATCAGAATCTGTTCCTGCATCGACTCCACAAGCACAGGCGCCCACTCGGAAGACTTATCCACGTGGTCATCCCCCTCGGGCTAGAGAACAGAATGAAGGCCCTTCTGCTCATCCACCTCAGCCCCCTTCCCCCCGTCTCACCCGTTCCAAAGCAGCAGCGGCACAGCTTTCTGCGGGTATTACATCACTCCCTTACTTTGCTTCTGATTTTTCTGTTGTATCTATTGTTATTCATACATCAGTCCTCTATGTATCTGGGTCTACTCTCCCCTCTATCCCCTGTCCCCCCTCCTCTCCCCTCGTCGGCGACCCCTCCCTCTATACCTTATCCCACTCTCACACTCCCCTCTAAGACCTCATCTAACTCTGCAGGCAACGATTCTTATTTTCTCAGATCCCTCTCCAAGCTATCTGCATCCCCCCCCCCCCTATGGATTAGCTAGCATTCCCCCTCCCAAGACTGGGTTATCTTCTCATGGGCGCAAATCATATATTTCTAAAGCCATTGTCCAGGCTGGTCAGGAGATAGCCGATGGATGCCAACACACTCTTGACTGAGTCCTTAGAGCACAATCTGCCCATGCTACTATTCCCTTATGATTATTCTCTCCTTAAATTGTCGTGGCCTTGCAAGTCAGGCTAAAAAACTTGCACTGTCGTCTATTTGAATCCACCCCTTGTGATATTATCTTCCTCCAAGAGACCCTTGGTCTTGAATCATCGATTGTCAATATTCTTCAAGGCATGCGCCATGGCTGGGTCTTTCATGCCCTAGATGCTTGTGGCAGATCAGGGGGCATCGCATTGTGAATCAATCCTCAGACGATTAAACTTTTGAATATCTGGGGAGGAGAGGGATACTTCGGGGTCAATATTCAATCAACCGATTTCGGACCTCCCTTTCGCATTTACAACATATATGGGTCGTGCTCTAATCGACTTGAATACTGGGAGCATTTCCTTAGCCTCCCCCTTATGAATTGTGACAGGCTCATAATCAATGGCGACCTCAATTTCTCTCTCGGTCAGGCTGAATCAAGGGGACACTCTGCTCAATTTGATCCCCTATCAGTACAAATTCAGACCCTCATGGAATCGCACTGACTTGTGGACATCTCGTCCCCCAAACTACAACCTACTTAGCACAATAAGAGGGCTGGACAAGCCTCTCTTGCCAGGTGATTGGACATATTTATGGTCCATGAGGACATTTTTGCCCATATCCCCAACTATCGGCAGTGGGTTGGACAGGGGGGACTCTTTGATCACTCTCCCATTTATATGGAACTTGCTGGAAGCACACCAAAGCCAAGGGCACCTTCCAAATTCAATGTTACATGGCTTGAGGATTCATCCTATGTTGAAGATGTCACACAGTATTGGACTACCCATACAGGCCCACAGGACCCAAGATGAAAGAGGTCAAGAGACTCACCAGGGTATGGGCAAAGGAGAAGCGCATCAGGGATGATCAGACTCTGCATTTTATTGAGGAGGAAGTTGTTGCAATGGGTTCGTCTGATCATCAGGGATTTGAATCGGATGAACCAAAGGCTCGCATCTACTTGCTGGAATCTGAGCGCACTAAGATCCTGAAAGCCCGCGAAGAGACTTGGCGCCTCCGAAGTAGGGCCATTTGGTTGAAATCTGGAGACGAGAACACTAAATTTTACCACCACTTTGCAAATGGTCGAAAAGCCATCAACACCATATGACAGTTAGAAGATGGAGGGGAACAGGGTTAATACTTTCCAGTAGCTTACCAACATGGGGGTTGCCGACTTTAGGGATCTATATCGTGCCCCGACTGAGATTACGCTATCGGAGATTATCAAAGTGGCTGACCTCTTTCCGCGATTTGTGGATCCATATTCAAAATTTGATCTTATTGGCCCTGTCACGATGAAGGAACTCCTGGACACCCTAAAATGGTTTCAGAAGGACAAGAGCCCTGGTCCAGATGGATGGCCCATTGAATTCTACCTTTTTTTCATCGATATCATGGGGCAGGATATTCCCAAAGTGGTGGAACATTGTCGACAGAGTGGGAAATTATATGATGCCTCCAACTCCACCTTTATTGCCCTCATTCCTAAAACAGATGCCCCTCACACCTTTGCTAATTACCGCCCCATATCACTTTGTAACTACATCACCAAGATCATCGCCAATCGTCTCAAGCCTATTCTATCTGCCCACATATCACTTGAACAATTTGCTTTCCTTCACAACCGTCAAATCCACGAAGCTATTGGTATGGCCCAGGAAGCTTCGCACTCCATCCGGATCCATCATCTCAAGAGTAACATTCTAAAGATCGACCTGGCCAAAGAATTCAATAGATCCAGCTGACTATACAACCGAATGATCTTGACTCACTTGGGATTCCCCATTCTTTTCATTTGATGGATTATGTGTTGCATCACCAATGTTTCATTTTAGTGTCCTGATCAATGGATCGGCCTCACCTTTCTTCCACTCAGAAAGAGGCATTCGTGAAGGTTGCCCTCTATCTCCGCTCCTTTTCCTCGTCATCATGGAGGTTCTGAGTCGATTGATTTCCCATGAGAAGAGGTCAGGTAAGCTTATGGGTCTTCGGATTACTGAAGATTACTCGCTCACCCACTTGCTCTTCGTTGACAATGTTCTCATCTTCCTCAATGGCTCTGTGGGGGACATCACCTCCTTCCATTCTGCCTTGATTTCATTGTGCACTGCAACGAGCATGACCTACAACCATCTCAAGTCTACTCTGACCATCACTGGAGGCACCCTTTAGGAACGAACCCTTGCAGCCAGACGCTTCCCTTTCACCATCCTCAACCTATCTGATGGCCTCAAATATCTTGGATTTCGCCTCAAGCCCCTCGCCTACCACATTGTTGATTGGACATGGCTCATATCCAAGCTAGAATCCCGCATCAATGCATGGCATCACAGATGGTTATCAAGCGCTGGCAGACTCACTTTAGTCAAGTTAGTCCTCTTGGCTACTCATGTGTACTGGATGTCCCTCGCCTGGATCCCCAAAGGTATTCTCAACAGGATACAACAAATTTGCAGAAGATTTCTCTGGATGGGAAAAAAATAAGGGCACACATTCGCATGGATTAACTAGGATTGTATCACTCTACCTAAGAAATGGGTAGGATGGGGCATTAAACACTTGTACACCTTTGCCTCTGCTCTCGCTAGAAAAATGGGATGGCAGATCATGACTACCCACAACCTCTGAACTGAGGTGGTCACTCAGAAATATATTCGACCACTTTCGCCATCTGAATGGATTCGCAAGCCCACTTGGAGTACTTGGAATGTCTCTTTTGTTTGGAAGGTTGTCGTCAAGTCATTACCTCACATTAGGGATGGTCTTCCTTGGCACATCAATTCTGGGGCATCTGCCAGAATTGGGTTAGACCCCTGGCCAAGTTGTGGCAGAGCCCATTTATTACCTGATGCACTTGTGGATCGTCTCAGAGGAATGGGGATTACTACATTTGATCAGATCGCATATCCTGAAGGTACAACAATACTCGCGCAGGGATGGAAATCTGCCACTCTTCTCTGGTTACCCGAAGAGTGGCACGAACATTGGCTTGGTTTAATTAATGCCATTGTTGAATCTCACATTCGAATCACACAGGCAGTTAATGAACTGATTTGGCAACATGCCCCATGCGGTTGATACACACCAAAGCTTGGATACTCATACATTTACTCTGATCATTGTCCCAATGAGATTGCATGGTGGTGGCACTGCTTATGGAAATTAGTGGCACCACCCCGATCTTTACTGTTCATGTGGTGCATCCTGCGAAAAATCACACCGACAAGGGATAACTAATAAACGATCATTCAACGGACCCACATGGTGTGTACTCTACAAAACAAATTCTGAAACAGTTTTCCACCTATTCCTTCAATGCAGCATATCCCTCGCCTTCTGGCAAATGATCATGAATGAACTACATATAACAACTCGGTGGCATGGACTTGGTATATCTGACGCTTGGTATAACTGGTGTCAACAGGTCACTTCTCCAAAGTGTCGCAAACTCCCACTACTTATACGTTGGTCCCTCTGGAAAACATGAAACCACATTATCTTTCATGATGCCCAACCGCACTGGACATCGGCCTCCGCTCGGGTGATTGCCCTGTACAATAATCTCTCGTCGAACGCCCCCCCAGCACCCCTCATAGCATAACTCCAAATATTATAAACAAGGAAAAGTCGTGGTCATACTTCAATGGTGTCACATAGACACATGGTTGTGAGGGTGGTGCAGTGCTGCACAGCAATGATGCCATTCATTACAGGATTAGAATCGATCTAGGTCCAGGCACTAATAATTATGTCGAACTTATCACCCTTCGTCACCCTCTTCAATTTGCTATCGAACATTATTGCCATCACCTTCAGATATTCGGGGACTCCAAGATTATCATCAATTGGTTCAATTTGTCTTCTACTTGTCACGTACACACACTTCGCCACATATTGGAGGATGTCTAGCTGTTAAAATCACAATTTGAATCTATTACATGTTGTCACATTTACAGGGAGTGTAACTAGCTTTCCGACGCACTATCCAAGGAGGCCATGCTCCAACCTCGAGGGACATGGTTGATCAATGAACACAACAGACAGGAACACTTCAGATATTATAATCGGTCGTACATAGATCAGCACCGAATCGCTGATATATAGCTGATATTTTTGTTTTATATTTAGCACACAAAACAGAACATATATAATTGTATTTATTTAGAAAACCAGACTTTTGGACTTTATCGTGTACACCCCGATAAGGAGTTCTTACCTGGACTATTTTTTGATATGTGGATGTCACATTTTTATGCATATGCCTAAAGGCATCTACAAGAAGTAATTTTTCCAATATACTGAAAAGTTATGATTTTTCCAAGGGGAAAAAAGAGAATCACTTTCAAAATCACTATACATAAATTATACTATCATACAACAATTTACCAAATTAATATGATATAAGTTTGTGGTTTAATAGAAAAGTGAGCAAATAGTGGGTCTTCGATCTCTATTGCTTCCTAGTAACACTTAACTTTGAATTCTACTATTTTTTAGTAATTTATATAAAATAAGCACTTAAAAACTACTTAAATGTGGTCACCAAAAATATCACATTGTCAAGTCAATCTTTCACTTGTAATCCCACTTTCTATATGCAATTTATATACAAAATAAGTATTTAAAAATTACTTAAATGTTCTCACCAAAAATATCACATTGTCAAGTCAGCCTTTCACTTGCAATCCCACTTTCTATATGCAACTTATATGCAAAGTAAGTAATTTTAAATATTATAAAGAAGAAATCATTTATAATGTCATGTTCTTTTCAAACACATTTGACCATAACTATATATAAAATTGTATTGTAATACAATGACATTAAAAATCATTTGTAGCTTATACACATTAATCATTTGTAGCCTAAATATCAAATCTCGAGTCAATGCTTATAGTGACACTTTCATTTTCATTATTAGCAACTTACATCCCAAAGAAGCATTTAAGGTCTACTCATCAACCATCAACTACGATGGTAAAAATTTCCATGGTAGTATTTTATATCTTTTTGTGTGGCACAATTTTCTTTCAATTGCACAACTTTCTACTCTTTATTATTGCATGAAGATGTTCTTGCTTTAGAGAAATTCATCATAAGCAAGGAATTTCCAAACAAACAGTACACACACACATATATTAGAATCAAATTATATTTGAATTGTGACAACCTAAATCATTTGAATCCAATGTCATTGTTATGATTTTTTGCACTCTTGTTGGGCTTTGTTATGAAGAGAATATTTAAATGGAGTGCACTTGTTATGATTGACAACACATTCTTGTTAGCTTCATTGTGAATCAAATATTTAGACTTGTGTATAAATATAAAAACATTCTTGTTAGCTTCATTGTGAATCAAATATTTAGACTTGTGTATAATATTTTTATAATAATTCATTCATACATCATTTTATTCACTATCATATTGACAAGTTCACAATATCATATTTACAAGTTGATCGGTGACGTAACTCCAATCATACTTGCAAGGAAATTTATAATATTTTTTACTTATATCATAAAAACAATATATGAATCACCATGTTCATTAAAAACATTTTTTACTTATATCATAAAAACAATATATGAATCACTATGTTCATTCAACATGCTGAAACACACATAAAAGAGATACCAACGCCCAACATGATTCAACATGATTTACCTGAGGAAAGAGATATCAATGCCCACCATGATTTAACTAAACACATCCTTGTTTAGAAGGAAACAAGTCAAATTTACACAAATGAAAAAGATACCAATGCCCAACATGAAGTCAAATTTACACAAATGAAAGAGATACCAATGCCCAACATGATTGAATAGATACCAATGCTCAACATTATTTAAACAAACGGGGACTTGTTTAGAACTAAAAATGTAATAAACATAATTGAACTAAACAACATGTGATTTAACTAAATCTGGACTTCTTTAGAACTAATCCGGGACTTCTTTAACTAAACTGGACTTCTTTAGAACTAATCCGGGACTTCTTTAGAACTAATCCAGTCGAAAAGTGGCACTATACATAACCATATTATTTTATATGTTCCAAATAATTTCATATATTCCAAATAAGCACTTAAGCATCCTCAAATTTGGTCACCAAAAATCACATTTTCAAGTCAAAAAGTAGCACTATACATAACCATATTATTTTATATGTTCCAAATAAGCACTTAAGCATCCTCAAATGTGGTCACCAAAAGTCACATTTTCAACTCCATCCTTGTAGTAACGTAACACTCGGGCTTTCAATTCTATACTTAACTCAAACTTATATACGAAATACAAGATGTTTAGTACAGTAGATAAAACAATTCTATACTTAGCTCAAACTTATATACGAAATGCAAGATGTTTAGTACAGTAGATAAAACAAAGAGTGAAAAGACAATTCTATAATTATAAATTATTTATAATGTCATGTTCGGTCTTTCAATTCTATACTTGGCTCAAACTTATATACGACTCAAGTCAAACTTATATACGAAATACGAAATGCTTTCAATTCGATGCTTAGCTTAAACTTATATACGAAATGCAAGATGTTTAATACAGTAGATAAAACAAAGAGTGAAAAGACAATTCTATAATTATAAATTATTTATAAACGACTCAAGTCAAACTTATATACGAAATACGAAATGCTTTCAATTCGATGCTTAGCTTAAACTTATATACGAAATGCAAGATGTTTAATACAGTAGATAAAACAAAGAGTGAAAAGACAATTCTATAATTATAAATTATTTATAATGTCATGTTCTGACTATGCTCTTTTGAAAGTCAGAGAACAATTACTATATATAATTATATTGTATTACTATATATAATTATATTGTATTAGTTGACGATCACATTAAGGTTCACTTCACTTTGCAATTTATATAACAAAGTCAGAGAACTTATATATAATTATATTGTATTAGTTTGACGATCACATGAAGATTCACTTCACAATTTATATAACAAAGTCAGAGAACTTATATATAATTATATTGTATTAGTTTGACGATCACATGAAGATTCACTTCACTTTGAAATTTATATAACAAGAGAACAATTAACTATATATTGTATTAGTTTGACAATCCCATTAAGACTCACTTCACTTTGCAATTTATATACCAAATAAGTATTTAAGGCCTCTTCAAGGGTGTTACTAAAAATATCAGAGATCTCAAATCCTATCCAATGGTGTTCCCAATCCATATTATTATTATAAAGAATCAATCCGTAATGTAAATAATAAATCACTTTTGAAAATCAGTTTGACCATCCTTATAAATAAGCTTTATTGTATTATTTTGACAATTACATTGAAAATCACTTTACAATTTATATACCAAATAACTATTTAAAGCCTATTCAAGAGTGTTTTCAAAATTAACAAATCTCAAGTCAATCCGACACTTGAGTTTACTGTTTACCAAAAACATCCTGACACTTCAGTTTTCAATTTCAATCACCTACAATGTTAAAAATTACCTACCCTACAGTCATCACCTACAATGTTAAAAATTACCTACCCTACAGTCATCACCTACAATGTTAAAAATTACCTACCCTACAGTCATCACCTACAATGTTGTTAAGCTCAACAGTCATCACCTAAAATGTTAATTTCAATCACAATACCTAGCTTGAAAACTTATATACACCCGCTCAACAGTCAACACCTATAATGTTAAAAATTACCTGCTCTACAGTCATCACCTACAATGTTAAAATTTCAATGGTAATACCTTGCTTGACCCAATTCTCTCAGTTGTTTCGACTCTTCATTATTGCATGATGTATGTCCTTGCATTATAAAAAAATATCATAAAAAAAAAAAAAAATTCAAAACCAGCCCCATACACATGATAAAATTAAATGATGTGTGATAAATTATTTGAATCCAACATTCATCGTATGATTTGTGAGATTCTTGATGGGCTCTGCTTTGAAGAGGATATTTGAATAGTGTATTTTTATGATTTAGAAGACATTTTTATTAGAATCCATTGTGAAGATATCTAAATCTTCATTCCTCGCTGAATACCAAACACACTTTTTAGTGTTCAAAATAACACATTCACAAAAACAGAAACAGAAGGCATTAGGCATTATTAATTAGATATCAATGACTTATCTCAGAATACTCTTCAACATATTCTTCACGTTGTTCCACATTGCAATATTTTATTCTAACATAGCACTCACTCACTCACTCATATATAGCCGCATGATTTTTTCCAAAATTTTGCGATTACTTTTTATAATCCTCTATAATGCTACCACTAAAATCATACTTAATATTATGCTTTACAGTGACAAATTTGCATTATTTTCGTCATAGATTCCAGCATTGTGATTAACACTACTAACAGTAAACTTGTGCATATTACAATAAACATTGACATCATTTTGCCAATTTAAAATATAAACCAGTTGTCTCGACCGTCATAAACTTCACTTATATTAGCCACCAACTTATTCTATGAGAGATAAATAAATAAAAACAACGATCTTTGATCGACCAATGAATAATCTAATGTTATGCAAAATTGATTCATGTTCTCAAAACATTGCCAGCCTCTCTTAGCTAATAAATTGTTTTCCCTTCCCTGTAATATCGACAAGCAGATTATTCATTACGTTTTATTCAATGGCAGGAGGGCGGATAAAAATTAAATGCCGAAATTTTTTCATGTTTCGAGAGGAACAGTACTTCGCAGACAACTTTTTTGCTGGCAATATAATAGTGTTTAAGCCAGAGTAGAATTGGATCAATATTTGAAATAAAAATTAAATGCCGAAATCTTTTCATGTTTCGAGAGGAACAGTACTTCGCGGACAACTTTTTTGCTGGCAATATAATAGTGTTTAAGCCAGAGTAGAATTGGATCAATATTTGAAACGCAAATAAACAAAGCACTGACTAAAGAGAACCTGATGGCCAAATCTCTAATCAATAGAATCAGAGTACTGGAAGTTTGAAAAAGTATAAAAAAAAAATATATTGCCGCAATGGCACCAGACAATGTTCAACATCAAAGATCAACACTTTCACATAGGCAACAAGAGATTTCAACAACTCCTCGAGAAATATGCCCACATGCCAGTTACAATTCAGACTCTATTGTTTTACCCCTTTGTCTGGACAAATTAAGCGGGGATGAGACAATTCTCTCCAAAATCAACTCTTTTAGAAGAGTTTGGTATGTTGGTCCAACTGAATTAATACAATAGCTTCCAGAGAATAAGTAAAAAGTCTGTTGAATGTATATTAGTAATTAAACTATATATGTGTGATTATTTACCATTGAAGTTAAATTGTAACATTTAACCTGACTAAATATTTTTATATTTAAGCTTTGTAACATTAGATTGTGTCAACGGCCAACTCAACACACCCTGGAAATTCCTTTTTTCGGTAAGGAGAAGATAACGTGTACACTGACTGCCTTTGGATCTCTGGTCTCCATCTTTCTCTTAAAGCATCTTACTCTGCTAAATTATTGGAGCAAGTAAAAGCTTTTAAGAAAGCAACGTCAAAAATGTCAGCCTTCTGAAGATTGGGAGAAATGATCACTAGCAGATACCAGCATAGAGTTAGTTGAAAGTTTCTCGAGGCCATCCGCTCAAGAGTTTTTCTCGGGAGGCCATTGTTTTGACCACAACTTACGCACGCCTAAAGCTCCGTTTGGTGGAGATTTGATCTTGGAGTTGGACCTGAAACTGCAGAAAGCATCTCATATGCTTCTTTTGCAGTTGGGCGACATGATGGATTTGATTCAGTACACGAATAAAATAATTCAACCAGCAGCTGAAGGATTTGTGAATCCTCCTCAGGAAATATTCCCTCATCTCCGGCCAGAACCTTGTCCTTCGATTCAGATAAAAGGTTATCCAGTTCTGGAATAAGTTGGGGCCGTAGTCCCATCTGATTAATAACAGAAACTATTAGTGAACCAAATTCACAAAATGTCCCTTCTGATTAATAACAGAAACTAATAGTGATCCAAATTCACAAAATGTCAGATATAAATGCAAGAAAGGACCATGCTGCAAGATCACCTAATTAGGTGACTAGTTTTTCTACCTGTAAAGAATTATGAACCTCTACGTCTGATAAGCCCATGAAGGGTATTTGTAGCGTCAACAACTCGAAAATAAGGCACCCAAACGACCAAATATCAACTTCCTGCAGGCATTCACGAATAATGAGCAATGGATATTCAACCTTGCAGAAGACAAAACAACCCCATCCCATTTGCCTATAGTACACACGTTTACAAAAAGTAGAAATGACTTCAGGAAAGTATTACTTGGAACGAGATCCCAGTCATGGAATATGCGACTGCCATAGTAAACTTGCAATCATTATGGACATCACAAAGATAACCATAAGCCAAAGAGGGCCTACATTATAGCTGGTAAGGCAGATTCAAAAAGGAAAAAGTAATTAAACAATCAATAGAAAAAAACATTATTAACAAATACACAAATTCATAATGAAATGAAAATTTCATTGTAAGCAGGAGTACAAGAAGAAAAAAGCGGTTATCTCAACAATTAATCACCAATGCTGCTGGGCATTTCGCTAATTGCATGCACGCCATCAGCTGCCCATTTCAAATCCAACCACTAATCTAGGCTAACAGGTTAACCAGGGTTGCCATTCATGAATGGTGAGAGCATCCCTTTGGTTTCTCTGCAAGGTAAAGTCATCTTGCAAAATGAATTTAGCTGTAAAAGCCTTGAACAAGCCTGAAGACTGCCTTGTACCAGTTAACAAAAATTAAAAAAATTTGAATTTCTAATGGACTGAATACTGACAGAAAAAAGACACTAGCCTTGGCAGAAGTTCCAGTTCGCATGAATGACATGATTGTGTCACAGAAAAATGAAGCAGTTACAAAGAGAAGGGGGTTGGTGATTGCATATACACTTGATTTCTCAAGGCAAGAGTGTTAAACTAATAGACTGGATTAAGGTTAGGATTGATCAAATTAAAAGTTAGAGCCAGCATCCTAACCAATTCATGGTTAAGCTTGTGAGCCAATTAGTCCGAAAGAGTGTCAAATAAATAAATAAGGATCATTTTTTATCAATTCCAAAGTTTGATCGGTGTTCCACCTGTGAAGGTTGCAACATGCCAGTAAGATTTATTTATCTCAGAGGCTGATCAATAAGTTTAAATTCATCTTTATAAGCTGATCAATTAATAGAAACCATAGAAACATTTCGGATTTTTAATAGATTGAATACTGACGCAGAGAAGACACTAGTCTTCGCAGAAGTCCCAGTTGCCCTGAATTACATGATTGAGCCACTGAACCAAAAATGTGATTATACAAAGAGAAAATGTTATTTTCTTATAAGCTAGTTACAGATTTGCAGTTCAACAAGTATTCAAAAAATAGAAACAAACAATATTATCTAGTCTGATTTGTAACAGCAAATACTCTGGGTTATTTAACCCAATAAATAGCGAAAACAAAATCACACGAAACTAATCATATGCAATAAAAATAACACAAATTTACCCTGGAAACACCAGTGTGGGGAAAACCAGCAAACATTGGGCTTCTTATTCAGCTTCAGGAAAAATATTGTTACAGCAGACTTACAAGAAGTTGGTTCGGCAATTTACACAGGAAATCAAATCATATCAACCCTCACACGGCCCTTGTACGGCCCACTCGTGCAGCCCAGCAGAAGCTCTTCTGCACACAAGGAACTCGGCCTACACAGCCCAAGAGTAAATCAACCCTCTGCTATTCGAACTTGCCCTAATCTCGCCCCTTGCTATCTTGACCTAGCTCTTTCTTTTGCTCCACTGAAAACCCAACTCGTGCTATTCGATATATTTCTTCTATGGCTCGAATTCCCTAATCTCTAATCCCTAATCTCAACGTTTGAGATTAGATTTCGACACACTGAGATCAACAGCTACGACTTAATCTGTCGTTGACTTTGTAAAAACTTTGCCTCTTTACAAAAAGGTTACCAGCAATTAAATTAAACTATTGTCTAGACTCTAAAGTCCTAACTTAGGGAATTCATTTAAATTAAACTATTGTCTGAAGTCCTAACTTAGCGAATTCATTTAAATTAAACTATTGTCTAAAGTCCTAACTTAGAGAATTCATTAAATAATTGTCGTGGGAAATAATTGAGATGGTTTAGTGCATGTAATCGCACAGGATCCATGCAAAGCCACCTTCCAAGCTTCAAACTCAACACTCCCTCTTAGCAAGGAAGGTGTTCTACACAACACCCAACTTATTTCTGAAGAATACTAATTTTCCCTTCATCAAGGCCTTGGTCAAGATGTCTACTACCTGCTCGTCTGTGGGAATGTATTGTAACTCCAATTTCCTCTTCTGCACACAATCTCTGATGAAGTGGTACTTGGTCTCAATGTGCAGGGACTTGTCAAGAAACACTATATTCTCAAAGTATTTGATGCAACTCTAACTATCACAGTAAATGACAATCGGTTCTAGTTCCTGGTCAAAAGGACCAACAGGAAGTTTCTAAATCCAAATAGCCTCGCACGTCGCCATACTGTCTACCATGTACTCAGGCCTCTGTAGAAATCGATGCAAATGCCTTCTGTTTTCTATCAAGAGACAGCTTCTGATCCCAAACTAAAACTGCACCTGAAAGTGCTCTTCATGTTAGCTGAACTGCATACCCATTTTGTATCCATACTACCTACCATGTACTCGGCCTCTGTAGAAATCGATGCAAATGCCTTCTGTTTTCTACCAAGAGACAGCTTCTGATCCCAAACTAAAACTGCAAATTTAGCCTAGGCATTGACCAGATCAGGGTTGTCGGGGAGCGCCTCCCCAACCTGAATCCACTCCCAAAGCGCTCTCCGCTCGGGAGCAACATCGGGAGCGCGCTCCCTTGAAAAAAATTCGCCCCAAGAGAGATTTTTTTTTTTAGGCGGGAACGGTCGGGGAGTGATCGCTCCTGACCGCTCTCACCTAATAAAAATTCGCTCCCCATAGGCGAAAAAGGCACGACCACGTGGCGAGATTTTGGAGGGAGAAGAGGGGCCAAAAGAAATAAAAAGCCCTCCTCCCCTGCCACAATTCACCATTTGAATATTGTGAGAGCAAGAGAAACATTTTGGAATTTGGAATTGGAGCTTGAGTTGAGGAGGAAGATTAAGAGGGGTGCTTGGGAGCATGCAAGGGAGATTGGAGCTTGGGATTGAAGACCAAAGAGGTAGGATCAAGACTCTAAACTAGCATTTGTGTTTTTTATATGTTCATTGTTAAATGAAAATGTTATCTTCTCTCTTTTCCATTCCCATTCCTCCATTTTATTGGAGGCAAGAAACTATAACCCCACCAAAGTTCAAAACTTCAAACATCGTGGCTATATGGCTTGGCATTCTCTTCATGTTGGTTCCATATGATGGTGTTGGGGAGGAGGAGGAGTGACGAAGAGGATGAAGAAGTGGGTAGCAGTCGATTTGAAAACCCTGGGCAGGAAGAATACCTTTGGTGAGGAGGAGGAGGAGGAGGAGGTGAGAGTGGAGATGATGAGGGCACAAAAACCAAACCAAACCAAACCACATTGTGGAGAAATATTTCTAGGCCTGCAGGAGGGAAAGGGGGTGCAACCACAAAATGTACATGCCTCCATTGCAAAAACACCTACACAAGTTCATACACTCGCGCCAGAAAGCGTCTATGTGGGAAAATGGCATAGGATGGAAATAAACAAATAGGAATCAAAACTTGTAGAAGTGTGTTACAACATCAAAGAGCCAAATACATAAGGGAAGAGGAGGAAGCCCAATACAAATCTAAAAGATCAAAGGGTGACTTTGAACATGACACCACTACCCCACAATCACATAGACTAAGAACTTCATCGGCATCCTCCCATGGCAATGGATATGGAGGCATAGGAACAAATATATCAGATTTCCTTGACGAAGGGTGTAGGAATGGTGTAGATGCAAAAATTTATTGGTTTCTTTATGCATGTGGGATACCATTCAATGTTCTTCATGCACCTTATTGGCATGAAATGGTGCTATTAATGATGTCCCTAAAGGATACAAGAGACCTGGGTATGACAAGGCTAGAACCATGGGATTTGATCATGAAAAAACAAAAATAGCACATTCTTTGGGTAAAATGACAAATTATTGGAATGACCATGGGGTATCCATTGTATTTGATGGTTTGACAAATGTAAAAGGCAAGCCATTGATAAGCGTTCTTGTTGTGTCTACTAGTGGTGCAGTCTTCCTTTCCGCGTATGATAACTCATAAAAGTTCAAGACTGCCATCAACATTGTAGAACCATTACTTCAAACAATTGAAAGAATTGGGCCATGTGATCGAAGTCATCACTGATAATTCTTCTAATTGTAAGGCAAAAAAAGCAATTACTGAGGATAGATACCCCAACATATTTTGGTTTGGGTGTTTGGTTCACACACTGAACCTTTTGATGCGTCATATTATTAAGAACAAACACCCTCAATACAAATGGATTGGTGATTTGTACAAGAAAGGCAAGAGAATGATAAAATTTATTACCAATCATAGCAATACCAATGGGCTTTTTCCGTAGTCACTCAAATTTGGAGTTGTTGAAGGTTGCGAAGATTATATTTGCTAGCTATTACCTCACATTCAGGCACCTTTTGAAGGTAAGAGAGCCATTGGCTAGCATGGTATCAAGTCAACACTGGCAAGTATTAAAGTACAGGGCTCCAACCGCAATTGACAGGCAAGGTTTTCAAGAGGTGGAGGAGACCACTCGTCATGGTCTATTTTCGGCACGTGTGAAGTAAGTTTTGCAATACACAATCCCATTTATAACATTATAACATGATTTGTTTTGCAGATACATATGCACCAATGATTGGAGAGGTGTATGAGAAAATAGATAACATGTTGGGGCAAATAAAAGATATTGTTCATCAAAAAGATCCCAACTTGTATGATATTATTCACAATTTTTTGTGTGCACGGTGAGATAAATTTAATGTTCCACTACATGCCTTGGCACATATCCTTACACCAAAATGCTACTCTCCATCTTGGTTGGGAAAACTTGCACATGGGTGTGGGGTTAGGGCCAAACCCCATACATATCTAGAGGTACAAAATGGGTATATGACAGCATTAGCCAAGCTAGTCCCTGACACGGAGTGTGCTGCTAGATTGCATCTTGAATTAGGCAAATACTTCACTAGCACTAGAGTGTTTGGTTCCTTGCATGCAATGGAAGATAGGGACAAATTTGATGCTTTCACGAGTTGTAAATACTTCTTCTATAGAGAGGTCTGGGAGCACCTATAGCTTCAATCCATAAAACTAGGCAAAAAGCTTGTTTTATGTCTCATTATTGTGATCAGGCTCGTGATGATACATCATATACAACTTGGGACAACCCAGAGGAAGATAATTTTGGACGATGGAGCTCTACATCTAGAAGAATTGAAAACATTTTTTTTAAAAGATGGTGATGAAACAATAGCAGCCATGCCACCCCCATCATTTGTTTGGTTCCTTGCATGCAATGGAAGATAGGAACAAATTTGATGCTTTCACGAGTTGTAAATACTTCTATAGAGAGGTGTTGGAGCACCTATAGCTTCAATCCATAAAACTAGGCAAAAAGCTTGGTTTATGTGTCATTATTGTGATTAGGCTCGTGATGATACATCATATACAACTTGGGACAACCCAGAGGAAGATAATTTTGGACGATGGAGCTCTACATCTAGAAGAATTGAAAACATTTTTTTTAAAAGATGGTGATGAAACAATAGCACCCATGCCACCCCCATCATTCAATGGCAGTGCTCAAGTTCCACAATATTTGCCTTTGTTGCCGCCACATCCATCTACATCCTCACATGGAGGTCATGTGACTTCTAGTTTTGGTCGTCTGACTATGCGGGAGGAGACTCCCAATAGACCACCACAACCTTCTCAAAAATTAGACATTTATCATGTCAAGGGCCACAGGAAGCAGTAGTTAATAGATTTACTTGTCTTTTCTAAAAATATTTATAAGCGTTGACCCTTTCATATTTATTATGATACTTTTTGTAAGCAATATATGACAATTTAAGTTTGAAGTTGGCAAATTATAACTCATTGGTAATGAATTATGGATATGAATAATGATGCTTCGTGAAAGCTGAAAATTGAAACATTTCATGTTAGATATTCTTTGTTATCATTTGGTTACTTAGCAATGGTAATGGTTAGAAGTACAAGTTACAACTTTAGTGATCAATGATGATATATGTTATATATCATATTTTAAAGGCTTGAAACTTTAAGATTGATGAATCATGAGACTCAATATGTTGTATGTGTAGAAAATTCTGTTTCCCACCCCGGTTTTCAGTTTTCACCTTATTACTCCAAAATAATTAAATGCCCTTTCCCATATCCATACATTTAATAAACTGGAAAATAAATTTGCTGAAAACACAAATTCTGGAAATTTTTTCAGAATGCTGAAAATGCAGAAATAAAATAACAGCAGTAACAAACAGTCATTCAACACATCATAACTCAGTATTTTTGGTCAAGGTGACCCTGGAAAACCCCCCTACAACTCTTGGGGAAAACCAGTTCGAAAGCTCCTTCTTATTTCTGGAAAAATGCTTTTTACAGTGATAGAAATATTCAGCAAAATAAATAATCAGCAAACAGACTTTTACAACTTATCTCTTTTTCCGTGCTTAACCACCGCCTCGGAAAACGCACAAACAGCAAAACAGGAACAGCAATAAATGTTGTACGGATTTCTTGATTTGCGTGCCCAGAAATCTGCAATAAATGCAGCTGTACGACCACCTTGAAATCTGTGCCAAAACAACAATAAATGCTGCTGTATGGACCTCGAAAAATGTGCCAAAAATGTTGCAAAACTCAGCTGTACGGAACAGCCACTAGCTGCCTCGATTTCTGTGCCAAATACTACTGTACGGCTGCTGTACGGCTGTTGTACGGCTGCTGTACGGCCCTGCTGTACGGCCTTGCTGTACGGCCTCCCTGCCTAGGAAACCGTGCAAAAAATCAGCCTGCTGTTTGCTAAATCTGCTGCACTTGTCTGCTGAAATGCTGCCTTGGAATGTGTGCCAAGCTGCTGCCTCCTTCTCCTCACTGCCCAGAAATCTCTCTTGCTCTCTTGCTCTCCTTCTCCCAATCTGCTCATGAAAGAATGAATGACCTTTTCCTCCTTTTCCTCCTTTAACCTAACCCTAAGTGACTTTTGGGGAATTCCTAAATCCAATGGCTGAGATAGATTGAGATCTAGGGCTGAGATTAAATGCTCATTTAAATCTCACTTTCTATTTTTTAATTCACCCCACTTTAATAAAGACTCACTTAGTCTTTTATTTCCAAAGTCACTTTTTCCTTTCTAATTTTATATTGACTTTATTAAAGTCACTTTAAAATTAGACTTGACTTTATAACTTTATAAAGTCACTTTAGTAACTTTATCACTTAAGTCACTTTTAAATTAGATTTAACTTCATAAAAAATTATAAAGTTACTTTAGGTGAAAAATTAAATTCTTTTGGACACTTTTCCCTAGGCCAAAGATCAAAGCCTTAGGGAACCACATGTCCTCCGGTAACCAAATTTCAACACTCCCTCTAACCGAGGAAGGTGTTCCTCACCACACCCATCTTGCCTCTGAAGTAGACATGCTTGCCCAGTGGTAAGGCTTTGGTAAGAATATACGCTTTGCTTCTCGGTACAGAGATATGCTCAAGCTTCTGACTCCTTTCGAACATAGTCTACGATGAAGTGATATTTGATCCCGATATGCTTTGACTGTCATGAAAATCTGGATTCTT